>JABSNV010000329.1:0-127065 GCA_024085815.1 Flaveria linearis
TATAAGTTGGTGAAAAAGTCCATGCTTTACAATTGTAGTTTAAGGTTTAGAGTCTGTAACTTTCTACTTTATACAATCCATCCTTTTTGTAATATATTAGTACGTGAGTTATGACATTATAGTCATAAGTCAAAAGGCAATCTGTCTTTTGACTGTACATTGATCTTGTTGTCTAGGTTAGTGTTTCCAATTGGCTTTCAAAGTATAGCCGGCTTTAGGATGTGGTGTAAAGTATCTCAGGTTCTTGTATTTTATCTTATGCTTTGTAACACTTGTAATAGAACTTGAGAGCATTATACAACATTCTTGAAAACCATACTTATCTTGTTCATTGTTCTTTTGTTATGTCTTATTACTTACTTGTATTCTTAGTATCTTCTATAAACCCGTTTCCCTATTTGATCTGTTAGTGTTCTAACACTCTTCTCATTGTGATACTGATTATATTGATCACCCTTAACCGGTCCTGCACATAGTCTTATTGATAATACCATAGGTAAAAAATTTCTCGAATCTTTTTCGAATGCTCAAATTATGATGGAGATTTTTTGTTTATGTGTTCTTCGTGTTCTCTCTAGAACTTTGATAAGAGAACATGATCATCATGTTTGTTCTATTTGAGTAAATGGACATCAAGAAGAATAAAATCATAAGCCTCCAATTTATAGTTGCCCGTAAGGAAAATATAGTTTATCAAAATATTTTCATAGAGGGGCTAAAGTGCAATTATCAATAACTGACAATTGCATTAACTTATCTATATATTTTTTAAATATGAATATTAAACTAACTTATCTAATATATGATATTAAACTGACTTATCTAATAGTCATAATATCATATATTTTATAATTTTTATAGTGCTAGTGGCGAAAGTGGTGGTTGGTGGTGTAAGGTGGTTGATGGTGGTGGGAACGAAGAAGGTAGGAGGGAGTAGAATGAATAAACAAGAGGGTGAATGAATAATTTTAAGATGTTTAGAAGGAAGAATCCTTGTGTGATAATGGTTTCATTTCAATCAAACATTTATTTTCTCATTCTTCACAATAAGTATGTTTTTTCTTCTGCCAAATAGTTTACCATTTTCTTTTCATAAACCGAACAAGGAACCGTTCGCATTATCGGTCCACTGGTCGGACCAGGTTTAAGAAATGAATAATTTTATAACCTAGAGATATAATAAATACAATAAATAAATACATCTAGTAAGTTTTTTTCCTATAAAAGTTTTAAAACATAAGTATATCCAAATAGGTAGTGTTATCTTAATAATCAATCTTTTTTGTGATAACTCTAGTAACTAATATAAGACACACAATTTACATCACATGCAAGTCACATGTTATTTCCATCTTTTTTAAAAACGTACGTAAATTTTTTTACGACATTATATTTTCAAAAAAATCCAATCATTAATTTCAGTATTTTTTTTTTCTTCCGGCGCGCACCATCTTGATATACTTTTTAAAGAAAATCATAAACTCATTATTTACACATGTGTAAATATGATTATACACATGTGTAATATCAGATTTACACATGTAAATCCGGTATTACATGTATGAAAATCAGGTATTACACGTGTAAAATGAATTTGGTAAAGAAAACTTGCCTTCAATGCTTGTCGCCTTGTCCATTAATGGCCTCAATTTTTGTTTCCTTTGCACACAAGCTATCTAACCAACCAAGAGATAAATTAAGCCCATAACTTAGTTCATAGCCCAAATACTCCAAAACTAAAGGCCTTCAATCCTTTTTTGAATTAATTCATTATCCCATGAACCAAGGCTTGACTTGATTATTCGTCACTTGGCTCTTGCTATAGGTGCACATTAAATCGGTTCGCGACAATCAACCAAACCGTACTTGTTTAGAACTGGTGTTATTTGAACCAGTTTGGAACCCGTGCTTTTTTTAACAAATAGTAACTATAGGTCTAGATTAATCTCCACTGAAAGGTTTGAAATGGTTAAATCAAATGCTGTTCAAAATCAACCAAAGATGCTTAAACCGGTCAAAAAACCGATAAAAACCCATTTTAAACCTGAACCGATTTAAAACTCAAACCGGTTTTGACTTTGTGTTGACTAAATCGAATAGATTCCAACACGAACCAATTTAAAACTCCAACGTGTTTTGACTTTTTGTTGACCAAACTGAATCGATTCCAACCCGAAATGATTTTGGAGTTTGAATTGATTTGTGCACCTCTACCTTAGTTTATATAGCATATAGTATCTTCATTTATGCGTATGCAATGATTAGATCGAAGTCTCAGGTTTGATATTTGAATTAAAAGACCATTGATAGTCGTCTCGTTTTTCTTGTTTTTCTCCAAGTAACACATTAACATCATATGACTTTTTCACATTTTTATAAGTTTATCACAGTTTTTCCTTTTCTAGGATGCCGTCCCAGATTTGTTCCTTTTTAAATTATTTATTTCAAAATTATATTAATACTTCCTTTTTTAATTATTAAAGTAAATAAATACATAAAAATAATACAAAGAACAAGAATTTGTATCTGGCTTTCATATTTTACGTATCAATCAAGTTCTTAATTGTGTTGAATATTGAAAACTATAAGTATTGTTTTCTTATTGTTTCTAAACTCTAAGTATGTTAAATACAGCTTTTTATTATCATTAGTTAGAAATTACAAACTAATTAAATGTATTTGTTTTTATACAAGGGTGAGGTTATTCTACAAAGTGTATCTTTGCTACAAAGTGTGAGATACACAATGAGGCTAAAAAGTCATAAAAAATTAATATCTTACAATCAAAATCGAATTTTAAAAAACTTCGGAGCCTCTATTTCTCTCGATGTCCTCTTTAGAAAAAAAATAAAAAATAATAATAAAATTTCATTGTGTCTTTATATGACACAATGACGTCATTGTGTCTTTTATATTGACACAATGACGTCATTGTGTCTTTCATAATGACACAATGAAGTCATTGTGTCTTTCATAAATGACACAATAAAAACCATTAATTTTTTTATTTTTTTTTAATTTTTCGTTTATTTTTTTTAGTGAGGACGACTAGGGAACAAAAGCTCCGAATTACTTTTTTGAAATTCGATTTAGATTGTGAGATATAATTTTTTGTGTCTTTTTTGACTCATTGTGTCTTCTTACACTTTGTAGCAAAAATACACTTTGTATTTGAACATTTTTCTTTATACAAAAAGGTGGTTTTACATTTAAAAAAAACAATGAAATGGTCTGGACTTTGAGCAGGATGGGCACCCTGCGCGCAACACAAAACCGCAATTTATCACGATGATACCCGGTGAATGTTCATCAGGTAGAGATTTTTTTTCTCATCAGGTTTGAGGTGGCATTCCTGTAAGGCCCACCTTTCTTAGGGAAGCCTCACAGTTGGTCATTCACAGCAAACATAGATTTAAAGCAATCATTTACTCATATGTGTATAAAAGTATTATTGCAGCGGAAAAATATACCGTAATTCAACCCATTACAACGTAGTTAAATTAAATTGTAAACATTGTCTTTAAACATCAAAACTATTTAAATGTCCTTTTAAGCTTTTCTTTATCGGGGATGCCAGTCTTCTAGTGCCAAGAAGCTTCAGTCCCATGCCTCTATTCCATAAGCTCTAACTCTTACCTGTCAACTGATATGCATACAAAAGTCAGCTTCGCTGAGTGAATTCTAGGTTTACCTTACTAAATAACTTTCGTAAGAGATATTAGCTTTATCAGTTGAAAATAATCATTGTCTATCAAAATATAAATACGCACAAGCTATCACTTTATCATTACTTTATCGATTATTGTTATTTATTACTCTTCTTTATCCGTCAATTCTCTGTCACTATCGGTGCCTAGGCTCGCCTAGGACTTTACCGACATGCCAATTAAGGACTTACTGCCGTACCCGATCAGGCCATTATTGTCATACCAATTTAGGACTTACTGACCTGCCTGTTCGAGCATACTTTATCACTTTATCACTGGTGAGGGTACAACGAATGCAACCCTCCTTTATCAATGCTTGCAAGGCTTTACTTTATCACTTTATCAAGGTACATGTTATGGCCTCATAACCTTTCTTTATGTTTCACTGTCATGTTAAGTTATACATAATAAACACAACACAATACATAATAAGAAGCAAACTCTTAGTTTAAGCATTCATTTTATCAATCATGAGAGATAACCAGATAACTGATCCTCCGCGGGACAGCGGGGGTTCGGGGGCGGCAGCCCCTGATAGCAGGGTTCTAGGGGCGGCAGCCCCTAGTGGGGTCCAAGGGGCAACGCCCCTGGCTGGGGCCGGGCTGCCAGGTCAGCGCGCCCGAAAATTATTCTGAACTATTTAAAGGGCACTTTTTCTTTAGGAAAATTTATTTCTTGATAAAAGGTCTTAAAGACCGTCATCATAAAAGTATGTAATTTAGTATGCATATCACTCCAAAATATTGAAAACGGGTAAAGGAGGGGTCTAGAACTCACCTGAACTCGTCCAAGTAGCTTAAATTCTAAGTCACTTAGGCTATAGCCTGAATACTCTAGCTGCACGAAAGTTAACATGCAAAAACGTCATTTTTTTTCATAGTTTCGCCCATAGTTTCGCTACAGCGAAACTACAGTTTCGCCTGCAGTTTCGCTGGGCAGCACTTCTGCTAGTTTCGCTAGACAGATTCGCTACCTTGAGCGCCCAACTTTCGTTGGAATTCCCTATTCTTGCAAGGTCTATAGGTCAGTCTGTGTCTTAGCGAGATTACCGGCGAAACTATAGTTTCGCCCAAGCGAAACTGTAGTTTCGTTGGAACTTCTCCTAGTCTCGCTGAACTAATGTGCAGTTTCGCTGGTTAAATGCTTAATTCGCTGGATCGGGGCCCAGTTTCGCTGGATGAACAGAAACTCAGATCCAGCCCATATTTAACCCAAAATCTTAACTTTTACGTCCAAATCCTTAGTTTACCTTCCATGAACCCAAATCTAAGCTTTTTACACGTTTCATACGTAAAAATTCGACCTTTATGTGTTTCTTTAAACTTTTCAAAACCCCAAAACCCTAGAATCCGGGTTTGATCTACAGAAGGCCTTAGAGGCTGATTCTTACCTCGTTTTGTTGCTCTTTTCTTGTGTTTTGATGCTCCAATCCACTAGAACCTCAATCCTTCAAACCTTCAAGCTCCAATCTTGAATTTCTTTACTTTCTCTCTCTACTTTCTCTCTCTACGAATTTGGTGGCTAGGGTTGAAATGGTGGAAGATGGAGCTGCTCATGCATGTTTAAGGGCTGATTAGGGCCCTTAAACCCATCAAGTCTAGCCCATTAAGGCTAATTTGATCCATAGCACACTAATTTACCCCTTTATTTCTTAAATTAACCCTTAAAAGCCCATTATTATTAAATGGCTCGTTTCGGAAAATTTCGGGGCGTTACAATTCCCACTCGGGGGCGGGTTTTTCTCACCCTCCCCCGTTCACGATCGACTCCTCATGCCCTAGAGTCAAGTATCTCGAAATTTATTTTCAGATAAGCTTTTGTATAACTTGATTGAATTTATTACATCAAATCTTACTTTTGTATGAAGTCTAAACTAAAATACGTACACATCATGAATTAGTTTACAAGTATTGTTAACTATATGTATGTATATAAGTAAATCATTTAAAATTCGAATTATATTACAGATAAATAATAGAGAGTCAAGTATCTATTTATAGCTTTTGTATAACTTGATTGAATTTATTACATCAGTGCTTTCAAGTATAATTATCATTTAAAAATTCAAATTTTTATACAGATAAATAATAGATGTAATAAAAGCAGGTGCTTTCAGTTAATTATCGATGGATAGTACTATCTATTTTATTTATTTTGGGGATTTTGATGGGTTGCGTCAATGAGTCGTTGGTAATGCTAAATACTCGTGCAAGGATTATCACGTGATATATCATAAAAGTGTGTTAGAGAACTTTCTTTCTTTCAACTTATGCCTCTTGACAAGTGTATTAGATTTAGTTTATATATTCTTGTTTTGTACTAATGTTTTGCGATTAGATAATATCGACATAACATTTTTACAGGGTCATTCTAGTGGTAACAATACATTCATCTCATCAATTGGTGAGGGTTTACATCCCGCCATTTGCATATATGATGGCTTTAAACCGTAAATGTAGTTAATAGAATAAAATTAAATCCCGGTCAAAGATTAGTAGAAAATAAAGCGTACTATTTTTTTCATTGCTTAAATGCTGATAACTTTACTAAACATAGTAGTCATTATTTCGAGTTAGTTACATGATGTTTATAGCATCCTCTAATATATAACTTTTATTTGACCTCATTTTTAGGTATGTGTAAACAAAAGTAAGGTATAAGATTAGCATCCCAGGTAAGTGTCGGTGGTGGTTTCACAAATCACAATGAAATACAGGCGCTGTGGCATAAAGCTACTCAAGCTGTTATATGAAACAATATGTGGTTCCTAATTAAGGATTTTGATCTTGTAGTTGGAATGGGAGACACACACCCCACGAGGGGTGTGGCTCTTGATATAATTAGATGTACAATCGTTTATTTAAGGGTTCTAATGGGGACACCGCTGGGTTTTGGGGGTAGGCCGGGCCAAAAGGTCACGGTTAGGGCTTGCGGTCACGGTTTGTTACCTAACCGTGACCGCAAGAGCTTGCGGTCACGGTTTCTGTGTCAGTCTTCCGACACCTCGTGACAACAAACCGACAAATGGCCTGATAAAGTTAAAAACCGGTCACCTAACCGTGACCTCTAGGGTACGAGGTTCAGTTTAAGGTACGAGGTAGACTGTGATGTTAACAAAAGGGCCAGGATTCGCGCCTCGAACCGTCACGTGGAGGCCAAACCGTGACGGTTTATGCACCAGATTTTCATTTTAAATACCTTTGAGCTTTCAACACTCGAGATTTCATCCAACACTCGAAATTTTTCATCATAAATACCTTTGAGCTTTAATTCATCCAACACTCGAGATTTTTCAGCCTTCGTCATTCCAAAACACGTTAATTCGAAAACAATGTCGGGTTCGGGAGATCATTATCAAAAGCCGAAGCTTCCAGATTTGAATGAGGTAACACATATCGAAGATTCGAACCAGGTTGAACTAGTATATGTTTATTATAACTTATTATTTGAAATATCTAATTATTATCATTTTATGAATATTACGTATACGGGAGTCACCCTCCGTGGGGGGAGGAGGAAACCAACCCGTCGAACACATTTGCTCAAGAGGCGTACAACTCTTTATTTGGACCGACAGGTTACGGTGAAGGGTACAGATATCCCCCTTGAATTTCTTACGGGCATGCCACGAACACGTACCACTCACAAATAGATCTGGATACGGACATCCCCCGTACCAGTCAGAACTAGAAATTACACATGTGTCGGATACTTTTAATGGGAATGACACAGATGAGAGTGCCGGTTCGGTTCACCTCAAAGAAAACCATGGGGACACCGCGGAGCGTGATGGGGATGAGGATCGGATAAGAAAGTCTACGGTTTCTTATAAAACCGATAAAGTACGAAGAGTTTTTATTCTTTTGTTTATTTATTTTTTTATTTGTTTTTATATTGTTTTTTATGTCTAACTTTATCATTTTTTCAGTATTTTGATTCTCGTGAGGACTTGGAGAAGTGGGCTAAAATGAGAGAGAACGCGAGCATGGGTGCATCATTATGGTGGGTCGGTCACGAAAAAAGAATGTTGAACTATTATGCAATCGTAGTGGTGAACCTAAATTCATTGAGGACCAACATGCCAACTTCAAGAGTTACCTCACAGGGACCAATAATACGTTGCACACACTTTTCGGATATGTTTGTGACCTCGTGCGCGGCCAGGAGATTGAAAATTGTAAAACATTCGAGGTGTCCCGTGTGAAGATTAAAAAAGACCATCGACTGTCATTGTTTTCAAAATTGCATTATAAAGTATCCATTTTTTGCCTTAGCCTCCTTGAATCAGAGTTGATGAAAATGGAAATGATTCAGGAGTCTGGGGGTTCATGTGGATACCAGTTGTTCACGTCCATGGGCTTGCCATGTGCTTGTCGTTTGGAGCTATACATCCGAGAAGGTTATATTTTTCTTAATACATTTTTTTACTGTTGTCACACGATTGTATATTTTCACTAATAGTTTAACCTTTAAATCCAGTCACAAGTATTCCACTCGATGCGGTAGATCCACACTGGAGGAAGCTTGATTTCAAGTCAGCGTACGTCACACCGCCTGAACCCGACTACGATGTGAAATTTGATGACTTGAAACAAAAGGTTATGTCGTCTCCCAATCCACAAGTAAAGAAAAAGTTGTTTAACAAATTATTTGACTCTTTGTTTAAGAGTAAGTCAAAACTTAAAGAACCTGAGGTGCGCCATGACCGACGTGGTCGTCCAAATATTAAGGAGCAATAAAGAAGAGCGGACTCCAATACATCACAGTATGAGGCTGCTAGACACAACTCCTATACTTACTCACAACAAACTATGCCTGACCCGGCGAGTCATGGCTCATATACCCCTCAGTTTAAAATGCCCAACGACCGTTTTAATCAGAAAAAGGTTGCTTCAAATGTACCGATTACGGGAGCTGTCCTAGGGTTTTCTTTAATATTGAAACCAAAGGACGTGATAAAAGTATGAAGTTTAGGATCAGCTGCCCTGTTAGGTCTAGATTGTATAGGGCTAGATCAATTTTGTATAGGCTTAGTACTTGAAAATCAAGTCTTGTAATTAATATTTGTAACAGTCAAAATATATATATATGTGATTTGAATCTATAGGTTAACCCCATATATGTATGTGTGTTGATTTGTGACTTGACAGGATAAACAATATACTTGGATGGATTTACTGAAATTGACCAAGTGTAGGAAACATCTACGGATGAACAATTTTGTTAATCCGTAGATATGTTTCTTACAAGACCAAATGACCAAGTACATGTTCCTGCAGATGATCAAATACCATGAAGTGAAGACTCCTACGGAAGAAGAATTTCCTACGGAAGAACAACTTTGCTACGGAAGACTAAGTCATCTACGGAAGAACAAATGTTCTGCGGACGAGAAGATTGCTGCGGAAGAACATTATACTTGTGCGATTGCAACTATCAAGAAGTCAAACAAGTCAACACAATCAATAACAAATCCCGAGAGATCCGGTGTTTCCTTAACCGACTCAAATCATCTATAATATGAGTCCTAGGTTTCACATCTCGGGGAACACAATCAATCAATATTACGGCCGTCAAGAGTTCATTGTGCAACCCTAGCTGCCGTCACATCAACATCAAACATCATTCGATTCACAGAATTCGATTGTTCATAGTTATTCATTATTCTTTTGTAATCATTACATTATAGTTAATGAAATACATTTGAATTATTATAGATTTCGTCTTTATTGTGTTTCTGTGGTTGTGTTCATCATTGATCATTACAAACAATTAAACGTCAATTAGTGATAATTCCGCGATCATTAAATGATTTATTTTAATACTGATAATTCCTGAATTGCGATCCTTGGATTCACAGGTGGTATCAGAGCATTGGTGCTCATTGATTTAGATCAATTGATCTATCAGTATTAAATTGTTTAATTGATTTTCAAACAAGTCAATCAACGATTGATTTTTCAGCAAGCACTCTCTCACTGCTTGTTTAATTTAGATCTATATTCAAATCAATTGAATACTAGATTTGCGTTTCTGATAGATCTGTCAATTTTCGTTTTTAAGTTTTTATTCATTCATTTACTTTAAACATGAGTACTTTTGGAGGAGGATCTTATCAACCACCAAAGTTAGAAACAAAAGCTGATTTTAAATCCTGGAAGATCAAGTTCAGGAATCATGTGAACTACACAGATTCTGACTTGTGGGAGTCCATCACACAAGGTCCTATATTCCACCCACTCTTGGGCGGGATTATAATGACAAAAATCAGCCTATCAGCACTAAGGACTTGCCACTGATGATGTCAAGAAGGTCAAAGTCGATATTAAAGCATACAGCTTGCTTAGTATGGCTTTGCCTGAAGAAATCTTGATCAGGTGCGAGAACTATAAAACAGCCAATTCCCTGTGGAAGATACTTCACACTCTCTGTGAAGGGAGTGACGAGATCAGAAGCATAAGGAAAGACACCCTTAGATCACAATATGAAACTTTTCATCATATTGAGGGTGAGTCAATTCCTCAGCAACTCCATAGATTTATGCAACTTGTTACTGAGATGAACATCTTGGAGTTAAAATATACAACTGAGGAACTGAACAAGAAGATGCTCCACACTTTACCTGAAAGTTGGAAGCAAACAGTCTCTATGTTCAAGAACACCATAGATCTCAAGAAACTGGTCTAGATACTTTGGTTGCTAAAGTTGAAGCACTTGAACTGGATGAACAGTCAAGAAACAAGAGTGTGAGAACTCATGTCTCACCTTATCACTTCAAGGAAACAAAGAATGCTGGAAGTGCATTCATCTCTAATAATGAAGATGATAACTCTTGTGCTTTGAGTGATGATGAAGAGGAAGTAAGTTTTTATGCATCCAAACCCACTAAGAAATCATCTCAAAGTAAAACTCAAAAGGAAAAGGCTAAACCTACAGAGAAAAGAGAGACATCAGCAACAGCAAACTCAGAACCAATAACTGTGATATTGGATTCTGAAGAACAAAAAGCAGCCTTTGCAGCTTTTAGTTCTAGCTTTCAAGCATATCTTGGAAGTTCCGTTACAGCAGCAAACATCTGTCAGCAAGATTTGGAGGAACTCCCTTCTGATGTAGTAGAAGAGATGGATCTACAATGGCAGATGGCGATGATTGCTTACAGAGCCAAGCAATATCTTCGAAGAAATAAAAATCTGGCAGCAGCAAGCAAAACATCGAAGATTGGAGTTGATAAGTCTAAAGTCAGATGTTACAAGTGCAATCTCTATGGTCATTTTTCTAGAGAATGCAATCAACAATCAACTCCACAGTATCAGCAGCAGCAGTAACAAAATCAGCAGCAACAACACTATCAGAATCAGCAGCCGACCTCTCAAAGATCTCTGCATAGACAACCTCAGCTCACATCCCCACCAGCCACAAATACATCAGCAGGACCAATCAACTCTAAGGAGACAGGGCTGATCATACTTCAGGATGGAACATGTGACTGGAGCCTGTATGAGAAGGAAGTGATAGAGGAGAATCAAGCACTGATGGCACATATGGAAAACAAAGTCCCTCCTATGGCCAGAGAGGTAAAAGACAGGTTATGTTCATCAACATGTGTTGAGGAAGTTGAGAGATATAGAGTCCATGCTCAACAATTGGCTGATAAAGTAAAAGAAACTATGGTTTTAAATGAATCACACTTAAGAGAACAAAAACTATATCAAATCAAAATAAGTTCTTTGCAAAAGGATTTAGAAAAATATGTTTCTGAAAACTACAGTCTAAAAGCCCAAGTTGAGCATCTGACCACTTCCTTAACAAAATCCATGGCTGATCATGCATCCACTGAAGTGAAACTTCAGAAGTTTCAACTATCATCTCAGCAATATGAGAAGTTGCTAAATTCTCATATTGAATCAAAGAACAGGTCCGGGTTGGGTTATAATGCTGTTGCACCACCTATTAATGATAACTACACACCTTTACCTGAAATAATGACTAACAATTTGTCAAATCATTTTGTGCAAAGCACCAAAATTGACATCAACGATAGTCAAACAAACAACAATAAATCTGAGATGAGTGAAACTGAATCTACTGAATCAGAATCAATTAAACATAATGAATCAGATTTTGATAACTATGATGACCTGGATGATTCTGATGAACATGATACTGATCAACTGAACATTGGTAAGAATGTTCAAGTTGAAACTGGTCTTCCGCGAGTCCTTGAAGAATCAAAGCTGCAATATCGCCAAAGCAACGGAACATGCTGAAGACTATTTGCAAGAGGATTGCTGAACTTAATGAAGGATTACAAGAACTGAATCTTCACAAGATTGATAGCTGCGGATCAAGCACAAAAGCACCTTTGTCATCTTCTGATAAAGGTAAGAAACAATCAAACAAGAATCCTCAGAAAGCACCAACTGAAGAATCCGTAGAACACCTGCGGAAAAAGAATGAGGAATCCGTAGAACATCTGCGGAAAGCAAAAACTAAGTCCGTAGATCATCTGCGGAAGGCAAAAACTACTGAATCCGCAGACAAGCAACGGAAGACAGAATCTGATACTGCGGACAAGGTAACAAGAGAAACAAACAAACATGCTCAGAAAAAGCTCAATATCAAGCAACAAAAGGGAGCCAAAGACAAACAAACAACAGCTAATGAAGCACCAAACAAAAACAAGAAGAAATCATCTGATGTTTCAGCAAGTGAGAACAAAAAGAACAAAAGAAAGCTGAACTCGAAGACACTTCTGAGAAATATCACAAATGGTGTGATATGAAGAATCACAACACTGATGAATGCTATTTCAGTAGCTACTGTTCCATTTGCAACATGAACAATCACATGACTGATGATTGCTTCTTCAACAAACATTGTGCCATTTGTGACAAAAATAACCATTCCACTCAGGAATGTTATTTTAATAAGAAGAATAAGAAAAGAGCAAAAAGAAGTCACAAGATACATCATCTGAATCAGATTCTCAAGTCTCAGAAAGTGACAAGAGACAAAGATTCAGAAAGAACAACAAAAGTCAAAGAAAGACCCTCTGCTGCGGACAAGACTTTGAAAAAGAAAGCAATACAGTCTAAGACACCTCACAAAAAGGTGGATTTGACAGATAAACAAAGTGAAGCAGCTGATGGTTTCTTTGATAACTTTGCTAAAGGAACTCCTGTGTCTCAATCAAAGCAGAAAGATGAAGAAACTTTCAAGTCTACAGGATCCTCTTCAAAGTTAAGATACCAACAAAACAAGCCAAGTTGAAGAATGACTCGAATAAGCTTGAAGATACTCAGAAACCTGAATCATCTTCAACAGAATCATCCTCACCACCATCAGATAAAAAAGAAACAACTAATACTGAAACTTCAAGATTAATTCATGAAGGAGTAACTATTGTTGACACAACTGGCAAACCCAAGACAATTAAGCCTTGGGTTGTCAAGACTAACTAATTTCTTTTTGTGTGCAGGAACAATCATGGAGAGCTGACAACAAGTGGTATGTTGACAGTGGTTGTTCCAGACATATGACAGGCAACTGTGCACTTCTCCATGACTTCAAACATAAACATGCCTCTTATGTAGCATTTGGTGGGGATAAGAAGGGAGGTAAAATTGTTGGTGAGGGAATGGTAACTAACGGTGTTTTAACATTTGAAAAAGTAAATTACTGTGAAAATTTGCAGTATAATTTACTTAGTGTTTCCCAAATTTGTGATCAAAATTATTTAACACTCTTTGATAACACTAACTGTTACATTCTTAAGCCAGGGTTTACAGTTCCAGCAGACTGGATACTTCTTACAGCATCAAGAAAAGGCAACACATATATATTGGATATGAACAACACAACACTCACAAATCATGAGACATGCCTGCTGTCCAAATTTCCGAAGATGAATCTCAATTGTGGCATAGAAGGCTTGTCCATTCCAACATGAAGAACATGAATAAATTGGTAAAAAATGACTTAGTCATTGGATTACCAAAGAAAGAATTTCATTGTTCTAATCACTGTTCTTCATGTTATAAAGGAAAACAACACAGAGTGTCTCATAAATCCAAAACAATCAACACAAACACTACACCACTCAAATTGCTTCACATGGATCTCTTTGGTCCAACCAATGTGCTGAGCATTGGAAAAAGGCAATATTGTTTGGTGATAGTTGATGATTTCACTAGATTTACATGGGTCTTTTTCTTAAAACATAAGAGTGAAACATCTGAAACATTAATGGACTTTGTGATCAAGATTGAGAATCAACTTGATTTAAAAGTTAAAATTTTTAGGAGTGACAATGGAACTGAATTTGTTAATGCTGATTTGGATTCTTTTTGCAGGACTAAAGGAATAGCTAGACAATTCAGTGCCCAAGAACTCCATAACAAAATGGAGTGGCTGAAAGGCGAAATAGAACACTGATAGAAGCAGCCAGAACAATGCTAGCTGATTCTCAGTTGCCCATTACATTCTGGGCAGAAGCTGTGAATACAGCTTGCAATGTTCAAAATAGAACTTTGATAGTCAAAGAACATAATAAAACACCTTACGAACTCTTATTTAAAAGAAAACCTTTTATAGGATATCTTAGAGCTTTTGGGTGTCATGTGTCTGTTTTAAATACTAAAGAACAATTGGGAAAATTTTCTGAAAAAGCCTATGATGGTTTCTTTGTTGGATATTCATCCACTTCTAAATCATATAGGGTGTACATTCCAGAACATAACATAGTTGAAGAGACTCCCAATGTTTCTTTTGATGAATCCATGTTTACTACCAATGTAAAAGGATCATCTTGGTTATTTGATATAGATGCATTAACTGAATCATTTAACACTGGTTATTTGATCAACGCAGGTGCTGCGGATACATGTTATCCCTTTGTGCCCCCAAGTGTGAATGAAGTGCCTTTAACAGCTGACCCACCAAGAGCACAAGTGTCACCTGAACCACAGCAAAGATCAAGTCAGCAGCATGCAGCTACCTCCGGAGAAGCAAACTCTTCATCCCCAGCACATGGAAATTCATCAGGAGATGTACCCTCATCCGTAGATATAAATTCTGGTGCAACTACTGATGCTAGAGATGGACAGGAGGTAGTCATTCACAACCATTGCCAGCTGACCAACATTTTTCATCCGTGGATGGTGATATATCTCCTACGGAAGTACAAAATGCCTCTTCCGTAGAACCCCCTGCGGAAGAACAAAATACTGCTTCCGTAGAACTTCCTGCGGAAGAAGACAAAGCAGCCAATCAAACACAAGCTGACCCGAACGACCATGAGCCTTTTGATTATTTCATCGACTCAACTTCTCAGCTGACACCATCTGCTTCAATGGGTTTCACAAACTTAGAATCCACAGTTCAAGTTGATGCTGTCTCAACAAGCAGAGTACACAAGTCTCATCCAACAGACAATATCATTGGGGACCTGCATGCTAGAACCACAAGGAGCAAAGGAGGTGTGGCAAACATTTGTTTGTTCACCTGCTTTTTGTCCCAAACAGTTCCTGCAAACATTACAGCTGCACTAAAAGACAACAGCTGGATTGAGGCTATGCAAGAAGAGTTACAACAATTCAGAAAGCAGAAAGTGTGGACTCTTGTAGATTTGCCTACGGGTCAACATCCAATTGGCACAAGATGGCTTTTCAAGAACAAGCTGGATGACAGAGGTATCATAGTGAGAAACAAGGCCAGACTTATTGCTCAAGGATACACTCAGGAAGAGGGAATAGACTATGATGAAGTTTTTGCCCCAGTTGCAAGGATTGAAGCTATACGAGTCTTCCTCGCTTATGCAGCATTCAAGAGGTTCACAGTCTATCAGATGGATGTGAAGTGTGCTTTCCTTTATGGGAAAATTGATGAAGAAGTCTATGTGGCTCAACCCCCTGGTTTTGAAGACCCTGATTATCCACATAGAGTATACAAGCTTGATAAAGCTTTGTATGGTCTTCATCAAGCACCCAGAAAGTGGTATGATACACTATCATCCTTCCTGCTGAAGAATGGGTACAAGAGAGGAACTATTGATCAGACACTCTTCCTCAAACAAGAATATCAAGATCTTTTGGTGGTTCAAATATATGTTGATGACATCATATTTGGGTCAACCAACAAGAAGCTGTGTCAAAGCTTTGAAGACTTAATGAAATCTGAATTTCAGATGAGCTCCATGGGAGAATTGACTTTCTTCCTTGGCTTACAAGTTCATCAGAAATCAGATGGCATTTTCATCAATCAAGAGAAGTACATTCATCAAATCTTGAAGAAGTACAATCTTGCTGATTCCACTTCATGCAAGACACCAGCATCAACAATAGACAAGATTGTGCCTGACCCTGCTGGCAAATCCGTAGATCAAAGATTGTATAGATCAATGATCGGTTCATTAATGTACTTAACTGCTAGTAGACCTGACATCATGTTTGCTGTTTGTGTTTGTGCCAGGTATCAATCAGACCCAAAGGAGTCATATCTGAATGCTGTAAAGAGGATTTTCAGATATCTGAAAGGCAAACCTGCATTGGGACTTTGGTATCCCAAAGATGGAGACTTTACCCTATACTCCTATTCAGATAGTGACTATGGAGGGTGCAACAACAACAGAAAATCCACAACTGGTGGATGTCAATTTTTAGGACCAAGACTTGTTTCATGGCAGTGCAAGAAGCAAACAAATGTATCTGTATCCACAGCTGAAGCAGAGTACATAGCTGCTTCAGCAGGTTGCTCTCAAGTACTTTGGTTGCAAAACCAATTACTTGATTATGGTTACAATTTCCTTCATACACCAATTCATATTGATAATTCAGCTGCTATGTTTATAACTGCTAACCCAGTTCAACATAGTAAAACAAAACATATAGAAATCAGATACCATTTTCTGAGAGATTGCTCTGAAAAGGGTCTAATCAAGTTAGTCAAAGTAGACACAACCAATCAGCTTGCTGATTTGTTTACTAAAGCATTTGATTCTGTTAGATTCAATTTTCTGATAGAATCTTTAGGGATGATTAACTTAGAATAAATCAACAAAAGCATATGATTGACTTTGTGAAGAGTAATCGTTAAGGATAACTTAAGTGTCTGTTAGAACATCTATACATGCATTATATATGGGAAATGATAGTAGACTATACTTGGCTATTAAACAAAAACTCAATCTGACTTATATCATACTGATATGTGAGTAGGTTCAACTTGAGTGGAAACAAAGCTAAGAGCATGCCAAACTAAAAGCATGAGGTAACTGTCTGTGAGGATTCCATTTGAGAATCAGGAAGGTTTGTTCTCTCCTGATGTGATCAAATCACTTACACAAGCACACTATGTAAAATACTTTATAATATTCTATCTTTGCAAAGTCATATTCCCTCTGTTTTGTGTGAACAAAGACCTGGGACTGTGATTAATAAGTGTGATCTTCATTCTCCCTCTGTTTTGTGTAAACAAAGACCTGGGTTAAAGTTCACCTCTGTTTTACGACAGTAAAGACTTGGTGACTATGAAGATCATATCTCAGCTCTAAAAAAGGAATCACTTGTGATCCATTTTACATCAAGTCAAAGAGCTTTAACATCCAAGCATTCATGAGACTGAAATTTGTCTCAAGATAGAACTTATAATTTAATGTACATAGTCATTAAGTGTGGAATGTAGTGGTTTGCCTCACCTACGGAAGTCATACTCTAATGATAATTGAATGTGGGACTCATGATTGCTACTGATTAACAAACTTCACAACATGATAAATCGTATGCCTAGTTAATACAATACTCATGTTTGAATTTAAGTGGATCTATATACTTGCAATCAGGTATGTGTTGAATCAACTAATCAACATCAGCAGAAGCCAAGTTATAGTATGATCCCTCTATATATATATGCAAGCATGTAACTGTTTGTCAGATGTTTAATTGTTATCTCAACTGACTTTCTCTCATTTAGACTGTCATATGCCTGTCATGCCTGTTCACAATTAAATTTATAATGAATGCAACAGTTTCACATTAATCACAAATTTAGGGGGAGTAGTTCATGCATGAAAAACAATAAAAGCTGATAATTGATCTGAATTACTTTGAAGGAATTGGAACTTGAGCACTAACTTGAATGCAATGATACAGGAAACTTGCTTCCCTGTACTTAATTGCCATGCAAATAAAGTCAACAATGTCCAACATCAATATTTGATTCTACTCTGTAGATATCATACATTTAAAGTTTTTCAAACTTTAAGTTCCGCAGAAGTTTCAGTAATACTTCTCATCCGTAGAAGTAACAGTGAAATTTCTGCATCCGCAGAAGTCACAGTAATACCTCTCATCCGTAGAAGTATTATGTGATTTCTGATTCAGCAGCAAAACAAAACAAATGCATTATTTGAACTTTTACATCCGATGTAAAGTTCCGCAGATGTTGACATCCGCAGAAGTTAAGGTTCCGCAGATGTGACATCCGCAGATGTCAAGGTTCCGCAGATGTTCTGTGGAAGAAATAATGCATACTAAACACTTGGGATACGGAAAGGAATAAATGGAAGTGGGCCCAACATAGGAATAAATGGAAGTGGGCCCAACATAATGTGAGCCCAACATAATTAATAAAAGAAGTTAATCTGTTCGACTATAAATAAGGTTTTTGACTCTTGAAATTCATTTATCACTTTTACAGAGCACTTTTTCAGATTAACCTAGAAAATCGCCCATTTTCCCTCTTTTTCAAAATTTCAAAATATCAACATTATCCAGTAACCGATTACTGTTACTGCAAAGGTAAATCATGTCTTAAACATCAATACGGAACTGGTTCATCGATTGTTGACATTCAAACGATTCAACTGCATGGTTTCTAACTTGATTTTCTTTGCAGATGGCAAATAGATTTGCTAAAGAGCACAATGTGTGCGCGTTCTTGAACGCTGATGATCCAGCAGCGGAAGGATGTCGAGATATCATCAGATATCTCCGACGATCCAGGCTCTTCTACGCCTTGACGGCTGAGCCTGTGATCCATCAGGCGCACATAATCGGATTCTGGAACTCAGCACGAGTGGAAGAACAAGATGATGAGGAAGTAATTGTGGCTGAGATTCTGAATCGGCGTCTTCGAATCACTGAAAGCACCATAAGAAGATGTCTGGAACTGGGAGATAGAGAAATAGGGCACCCCGATGTATTCGAGAATGAATACATTGAAAAGGTATTTAACCTCATGGGGTACGACGGTGATTACGAGAAAGGGGAAATCAAGAAGGGTAGGCTGTGCAAACCGTACAGATTCTTGTGTCACACCTACCTAAAGTGCATGTCGAACAGGAAGTCGGGGCTAGACAGATTCTCTCGGCATATATCATCCGGAATCATTGGGGTATTCGAAGGGAGAACTTACAACTACGCCAAATACATCTTCAACTGCATGAGTGAACAAGTCAAATTGCAGAAGAATGACAAGATGTATATGTTCCCGAGATTCCTACAACTGATAATCAACTCAGAACTTCCAAGGTTGAACAGAGTTGGCGACGTGTTTGTTCAAGCACACCTGAGCAAATCAGTGTTGAATAAACTTAGTGGAAAGTATGAGGGTCCGGATATGCCAATGTTCGCACATGTTATAGATCCTCAAGCTGACCTGCCTCAAGAGTTGGCATGGGCAGATGACGCAGAATCATCTGCTGATTCTGCACAATCTTCTCACTCTCCACTCCAAACACCACTACACCAACAACAATCACCACTCCAAACACCACCTCTACAACATCCATCACCCAGCCAATCACCCTTTCAACAACCACAATCACCAGCAAGCCTAAACACCCAACCAATCTCCCCAATTCACCATCATCAATCACCTGTACCAATATCATCATCGTCCACCAAAGATACTCAGCCAGCATCTCCTATCCAACAACAATCATCATCATCCTCTCAGTCTTCATCTCATCACACTCAACCACTCTCTCCACAACAAATCCAATCCCCCATACAACCACCACCAGAATCTCCAAAACATCAATCACCGGAAAGTGCTGGGATTGAACCTTTTGAGGTGACTGAGTCTGTACACTCCGTACACTCAGGAGACACAGAAATTTTATCTTAAGCCAGCACTGTTCCTTTCTCACCAACACACACAGAAGAACAACCCTCATCAGCACATACCGAGCCAATACCTTCATTGAAAGATGAACAAGCTGCTGATGAACACGGGGAAGTTCAAGAATCTGCTCAGGATGTCACTGCATACCATGAAGATGACTTAAGTGACAGTGACATTCCTGTGAGCAAAAGCTTTCTGGTTGCTAAGTACAACAAGTTGGTACTTAAATCCAATAAGCGAAAACAAAGAATTCTGGAGCTGTACGGTGTAATCCAAGAAAAGGATGAAGAACTGACGAAGAAGGATGCCAGTCTAAAAAGACTGAGAGAAGATGCACTGTCCAACAATGAAGTTATTGATCTATTGTTGCAAACAAAACGAGAGTTGGAGGCTGCTTTAAAACTTGAGCAAAATGAAAAGGTTGAGCAAATAAAGCAAAAGGATTTAGAGATAGAAAGCCTGAAAAGAAAACTCTCTGATTTGAAAACAAAAGTGGATTCAAGTGCTGAGCCAGCAAAACAATCGGGTAGAGCTACTAAGCCGCTGATCTCATACACCCGAAAAAGAAAATACTTTGGAGCTACACAAAAGAAACCTGAAGAAGAAAGCTCCCCAAAGAAACCAAAACTTCCATCTCCTGCACCTACACCTTCAGTAGAAGTGACTGCTGTGAAGGTATCCTCCGGAGAAGAAGATGACAGTGAGAAGGAGTGGGAGGAACTAACAAGAATAGAGTCCCCCACTGATGATAAGGGTGGAAAGGCCGATGACCTTCTAACAACCGCTGATATCATGGAAGAGAGGCCTGACTCCAGCATGTTTATGACCCTCATCAACCATGGTTTTCCGTATGACATGGTTGAGAGGATGAACACATCAGAAATGACCAATGCATTGAAAGAATTTGAATTTGCAAGGTTCATAATCCCAAATTGTGATTATGAAGCCTTTACAACTTTTCAATCATTGGAGAAGATAAGGAAGGATTTGGGCCACTGTGACACAGCAAAACTCACCAAGTACAATATGACTTGCTGGTTACAGGGTCACAACTACAAACCGCATGAGCTCAAAGGCAGAACCACTGGAGAACTGCGGAGGATGATGGAGCATGTGATGAAAGTGGAACTGGAAACTGGAGTTAAGTTCAGAACCACTGCTCCACATCCAAAAGAACAAAGCAAACTTGCTGCTGATCCAGTAACTTGTTGAATCAAAAGATCAGCACAAGGAAAAAGAACAACTAATCAGAGAGCCAAGGGCAGTGATCCCCGGAAAAGTATGGCCTCTGGGAACAACTGTTCGAGAGATCACCGAGAAGAAATCAACTCTCGTACAGTTGTATGATCATATCACAACTCCCAGTTCTGTGGAAGACAACAGGATTATGGCCTGGAAATATGATCCAGACTGGGATTGTGCAATAATCAAGAGGACATCTGGAAGGATTCAATACTTCCATGATGTGGAAGACATGCTCAGCCTTCCGGAGCAAGATATGAGGGATCTACAGAGCATCCCAATGTTCAACTACCCAATCCATCTCAGGGGGAGAGACTTCTCAGCAGCTGTAAATGGTATGAAGACCAGTTTTACTGATGATGTGCTAATGCAAGCAAAGAGAAATGATAAGGAGCATAAAGAATGATACAAAATCAGAAAAGAAAAACAGCTGAAGTCTCATCCCTTGTAGATGATGATCTGCTAAAAAGAGTGGGATGTACCAGAAGCTCACACACCATCAAAAGCATCACTGGAAATCAATTCACTTGTCCTATCTCAGAATGGGGATACGTTGAAAAGAATAAAGAGATGGTGTTGCTGAGAAATGTTTAAGGGAAGAAGGGAGACAAAATAAGAATCTTTGATCCAATGGAGCTAAAGATGTTGCATCCCAGCTACACTTCATATCTTCATGATAAATTCTTCCCAAAACTAACAGATGAAAAAGCCCAGAATGATCTCTGCCTGTACGTGCACATGATACAAGTTATTGATAAATTGCATGCAAAGGCACACAAGAGAAGGAGACATGAGGCTGGGCTACTAAAAGGGACAACCATAGCTGAAGTGTCTGAGCTCAGAATCTCAGAAGAAGATGAATTAGAGATTGTACATAATGATAGTGTAGTGGAAACACTCACTACGGAAGAAGATGTTTTGGGTCTGAGCTATGACACATTGAAGAAGATCAGCAGGATGCAGATCAAGTACAAGTACGATGATCAGAAAACTGCTGTATCTTACTTCTACAATAAAATGATAGCAAGAGTTAAGGAGCTTGCTGTTTTGAAGGACTGATTACAAGGAGCTAAGCCTAAGGGGGAGTATTGTTAGGTCTAGATTGTATAGGGCTAGATCAATTTTGTATAGGCTTAGTACTTGAAAATCAAGTCTTGTAATTAATATTTGTAACAGTCAAAATATATATATATATGTGATTTGAATCTATAGGTTAACCCCATATATGTATGTGTGTTGATTTGTGACTTGACAGGATAAACAATATACTTGGATGGATTTACTGAAATTGACCAAGTGTAGGAAACATCTACGGATGAACAATTTTGTTAATCCGTAGATATGTTTCTTACAAGACCAAATGACCAAGTACATGTTCCTGCAGATGATCAAATACCATGAAGTGAAGACTCCTACGGAAGAAGAATTTCCTACGGAAGAACAACTTTGCTACGGAAGACTAAGTCATCTACGGAAGAACAAATGTTCTGCGGACGAGAAGATTGCTGCGGAAGAACATTATACTTGTGCGATTGCAACTATCAAGAAGTCAAACAAGTCAACACAATCAATAACAAATCCCGAGAGATCCGGTGTTTCCTTAACTGACTCAAATCATCTATAAATATGAGTCCTAGGTTTCACATCTCGGGGAACACAATCAATCAATATTACGGCCGTCAAGAGTTCATTGTGCAACCCTAGCTGCCGTCACATCAACATCAAACATCATTCGATTCACAGAATTCGATTGTTCATAGTTATTCATTATTCTTTTGTAATCATTATATTATAGTTAATGAAATACATTTGAATTATTATAGATTTCGTCTTTATTGTGTTTCTGTGGTTGTGTTCATCATTGATCATTACAAACAATTAAACGTCAATTAGTGATAATTCCGCGATCATTAAATTGATTTATTTAATACTGATAATTCCTGAATTGCGATCCTTGGATTCACATGCCCCAATGGATTCATCGGTACGTTTCGACTATAAAAGATGTGCGGCCTGATGGTAGCGGTGGTTTTCGGGCAATCGCGGTGGCTTAAGGGAAAAAGCAAAATGAATGGGAATGGGTTAGGCGTCAAATGTTGTCGGAGATGGACAGATACATGTGGTATTGGCGGAGCAATTTGAACCGCGAGATGCCTGGCTATTATGATTCTGTTCGTAATAGCTTAAATTGGTTTGTCACGACTCAACCCGCACCCGATACCCATTGGCTAACTTTTTCGGTCCGTGGACTCGTAATTGCGGAAACATTCACTTGTATTGTGCATCTTATTTCTTCATTTGGCAGCCAGACATGGTTCCCGCTGAGAACAGTCCCAGAGCCATTATTCACCTATCTAGTTGTCGCACTTGCTTATATTAACCAAGATCACTTTCTTTGCATACAATTGGAAGGGGATTACCCAATGCCCAGTGTGAGCTATCATTGGTCGAGATTTGCATATCAACAAGCACTAGAATGACAAAATATGTATGAGGATCGTATAAATAATTACGTTAGAATAACGGATCGTCAAAGAGGCACCAATGCCTCCTGTAAGTTATCATTCTCCGTTACTTTATCATATTAATGAATATCCTTTATTTGATAATGATGATGATGATAAAAATAATAGTACAAATAATAGAAATAATAGAAATAATAATAATATTAATAATAATACTACAAATTATAGTAACAATAATAATAATAATAGTAATAAAAATAATAATAATAATAATAATAATAATAATAATAATAATAATAATAATAATAATAATAATATATAATAATAATAATAATAATAATAATAATAATAATAATAATAATAATAATAATAATAATAATAATAATATAGTATACATAATAATAATAGTAATAGTAATAATAGAAATAATAATAATAGTAGTAGTAGTAGTAATAATATTAATAATAATAGTAATAATAATATTAGTAATAATAATAACAATAATAATAATAATAATAGTAATAATAGAAATATTAATAATAATACCAATAATATAATAATAATAATTAACCGTCAACCATTAATTTTATAAACATTGTAAATAATGATAAATACGTATTTTTTCGCAGAGATGGATGCCGACGACGCTTTTATCCCCGGGATTGATGACTGCCCGACGCTGCAGTTCGAGCAGGGGACTACACCGTACGAGCGGTTCAGGACCCTGAGAGGACGAGCGCCAGCAGCGGGGACCGTCTTGTCGGAGGAGTTCTTATAGTTCGTTGAAGAGCGCGACCGATTTTTTGAGATTATCAGCGAGGACGGCCCGTGGGAGCAGCTGTTCAGGATGGGCGACCCTGCCCATCAAGAGCTCACCGTGGAGTTCTACTGCACCTTCACATTCCGTCCCCGTGAGCAGGGACTTGCGGAGCTGGACGAGGACGACGTAGCAGATGGTCGTGCGCCAGCGGAGGTTGCTTCCGGTTGTTCGGGTCCCTCCACCGCATGTCACTTAGACGGTTCGCCGTCGTCAGCGGCCTCTATACGGAGGTGGAGGTCCGACAACCGATGTACACCACGGCCTTGATCCGTGGGGCCGACGACTCGGATCAGGTCTGGTGGCTTGCGATCGGCGACGAACCATACGGTGGTGATACGAGGTTTTCTCATATACGAGACCGTCTGAATAGATACATTCACCGACTGATCTCCTCGTCCGTCGCTGGTCATGGGGCGGGGACCGACAGGGTCAACGTCGCCGACCTTTTCTTTCTTCGGTGTGTACTCACACACCGACACTGCCACCTCGCACATGCCCTTGCGGATTATTTTGTTAGTTATTATCACAGGCAGTCGCGAGGGGCGTTGGTGGGCGGGAACATCGTTTCCCGGATCGCTCGGGGGCTGGGGTACGCGCATGCCATGTCTCAGCTCCCGCTACCTCCGACTCCTGTGCGCGTGGCCGGCCGGACCACCGCCACCGGGATGAGGATCATTCGGAGGTTCCCCGACGGCACGTGGCACCTGCTCAGTAGATACCATGAGCTAGTGGCATGGGTGCCCGAGCCGTTGGTGGACCCGCCCGAGTTGGCGGGGGCTGAGGTCCACCTTCAGGCTGCCCACGAGCCCCTTGGTGGCGGGGAGGATCAGCCCATTCCTCCGCCGCACGATCAGGACCCGCCCCAGCATCTTCAGCGCGTGTACCATGCCGTGCGATTGACTGCTCACGTTATTGATATGCTTCAGGACACGCGAGACAGGGTCACGAGGCTGGAGGATATGCTGCACTGGGTCATCCAGCACATGGTCGCGGACTATGCCGCCACGGGTACGCCGTTGTTGTCACAGCCACCGAGGCGGTTAGGCCATGATGGTGCTGGCCCATCTGGCGCGGGCGGGTTTGGTCAGGGCAGCGATCCGAAGATGACGGATTAGATAGGTATTTTGTTTGTATTTTATTTCTTTTGTATGTAAAACTCGTTGTATATATATGCAGTTTCAGTTATGATGACTTGTATATTTGGTTGTGTTTGTTTGGTTGTGTTTGTTTGGTTGTGTTTGTTTGGTTGTGTTTCTTTGTTTGTTTGTTTTATATTTTTAATGTTGATAATGTTAATTGTATATGTTTGATAACAACTGATTTGTACGATTAGGTTAACCATGTGATAAAATAACAACCAACTTGTTTAATAAATAATTAAACACAAAAATTACTTGTAATATGATAAATTAATAATAAACACAAAACACAAATACGTATGTTACGATTAGGTTAACCGTGTGATAAAATAAAAATAAAAACAAACTAATATGATTACTCAAATTTAAAAATATATACAATATGTCTGTATAATGACAACCGATTTTTACAAACTCGTAAACAAATTAAACACAAAACCGTCACATTAATAATAAATAAATACTTGTAATAAGATAAATTATTAATAAACACAAAACACAAACTTGTGAGTTACGATTAGGTTAAATGTGTGATAAAATTAAAATAAAAACAAACTGTTATGATTAAAAAAATATAGAAAATATATGCAATATGTCACGGTTTGGCCAAGCCGTGACATATAGCCCCTTAAAACCCTACCTGCGCACAATTAATTCCCCATTAATTACATACCCAATTATTGGGCAATAATTGCAACGGATCCCCAGATTAGTCTGGGCTCTAACTGTCACGGTTAGGCCTCACCGTGACAGTTAGGTCTCACACCCGACTGAACGGTCAAGGGGAGCCCTAACCGTGACCGTTTGAATCGGTTTCCCCTAGAAAAATAGCGGTGTGTGCAGAATTCCATTTATTTAATGATCCTGAGAACCTTGCTCTTGATTATAGTTTTACAGACGGATGAAAATAAAATCACGACTAAACAGATAGATCGCATATCGCCTATTAACTACCAAACATATGTCAGGAAATGCTTATTTAAGGATGAATACGGATCAAGCATATATATGGAGAGCGGGTTTTGATCGGCTTCCAACTTTATCACATTGTAGTGTAACAAGGATAATCTTATATGGTGAGCGTTGGGAGTTTGGGAGGTGAAAAGCTAAACTAACCATGTGATTATAGATCAAAGAATCAATTAAATATTAGAACTTGGATATTATAAATATAAGAAATAATATATTAGAAATACCAACCTAACACCTAATTAAAAATTAAACTTTACTCAAAAGTATTCCACCAGCCACACATTCTTCCAACCATTCACCTTCCATCTTCAATCATAATGTACAGAACATAATTAATTAGATTAAATATTAACATATTAAATATAAGATTAGTTACATTTTTATCTTTCTAAATTCTAATGTGGGTGAAATTAAGAGTTTAATCTCAGTCACAGGTTCACTTCCTGTGTTTTGAAGGTGTTAATAACTTGATTAGGTAGTTTTAGAGGTAATTATCTGAAATTTTAATGAATCAATAACGTAATTTAATCCAGAATTAGATCACTATCTTTTCAAAACAAACCACATGTAGATATGCATTTCCAACTTGCTAAAAGTCAAACATAAACTACCTTTACAAAATAATTCATTTTAAACTTTTAAAAAATATATTCATATACCAAAACATAATTTATACATTTTATATTAAAAACTGACATGTACAAATGTAATGTTCAATAATACTCCGTCCCAAAACTCAACATATACAAAAAATAGTTTAACATTGTCGGGAAAAAAATGTTAATATTTGTATTCAAACGTAGTCATTTCGTTAAAGTTTGTTTAGTTTAAGTTGGCGTTAAGTATAGTATATAAGTATATAACAGTAAAAGACTACAAGCCACTGAAAATGTCTGATTGCAACACTCCACTAAGCCAACTATTTAAGTGAAATTGACATAACATATATGATTTCTCACCCATACAAGGATTAAAAAAAACAAAAACACTAATTTATTACTTAATTAACACAAACTAAGTTGTATCATTATAATAATTTAAAATCATATCGTTTTTAATGTACTGTTATTAACCACCTATAATTAGCCTTACAAGCTTTTCACCCATGTCCGATATCCTTTCTAATTTATTACTTTTATATCCTTTCTAATTTATTATTTTTATAAGAACTACTCACTCATTTACTCTTACTTTTAATCCACAACATTAAACAACACCTAAACATTTACAATAAATCGTCACTTTCAAGACTCGAACCCACCCGACGAGACCACATTTACCTTTTTACCTGAACGACTAACGAACACCCTAATTTTGATCATTCGGATAAATCCATTAAGGAAATGTCATCCACGTCATGTCGTCATGTGACACAGCCAATGTTTGCAAAACTCACTATGTTAAAATCACTACCTCACATAAAACATATTGTTGTAAAACTCTAAGTGTAAGACTTCGATATTCTCTCGTACGCGACAACACGTTTACCTGTACATCCAACATCCACGTACCCCTACCTAATTAGTAACATAACATAACATTTCTTCCTTCCTACTCCAGACTAATATATCTCACTCTTCCATCACGTCTCACCCACCTCTCTCTCTATCTCCATCTCTTCAAAAACAAAAAAAACACACTACATCTTTCTTTCAATTTCCCTCTACAGATCCAACCATGAGATCCAAATCAACCAACTTCACCCTCACCCTCAAACCCATCATCCTCACCCTCTTCTTCCTCCTCATCCTTCTCCTCCTCCTCTTCCTCCGATCATCCCCACTCTCCACCCGACCCACCTCCTGCCCCACGAACCCGAACCCGAACCCATTATCACCCACATCATCTCAAATAACAACATGCAACAAGCTTCCTCCGGCAACCGCCGAGACGCTCGTGCACTACGTTACATCAATATAACTCCGCAACAAACGTTCAAGGAGATCTCGGTTAGTCTCCGGGTGCTCAACAAGAAGTCGCCCTGCAATTTCTTGGTGTTCGGGCTGGGTTACGACAGCCCGATGTGGGCGGCGTTGAACCACGGTGGTCGGACCGTGTTTCTTGAGGAGGATGAGGCGTGGATACGGCAGATTCAGACCAAGTTTCCGACGTTGGAGTCGTACCATGTGGTTTACGACACTAAGGTGGCGCGTGCCGCCGATTTGTTGGACATCGGTAAACGACACGAGTGTCAGGTGGTTAGAAATTTTATACATTTAAGTTTTCTATAAAAGCTTATAAGAAGAAATAGTACATTTAAGGCTTGAAATTCTTACGTTTGAATTTGATTCGAAAACCTAAAATCCGATTTAAATATTCGAAATCCACCTGTTGGGTTTGGATAAATACTTTTTAGAAAAACACCAGAACTAGAATCCTGAAATGATATAGATAAAGTATTAGTATAGTTTAAGAGTATCAATAAATATGTTGTGTGTTGCTCAATGTTTTCAGAATCGGATCGGATGTCGAATCGGACGTGTTACTGATTTGGTGGTCGGACCGGATGGACCGGATTTAACTATATTTATATATGTAATTAAATATAAGTAATTTATATATGTTTTATATATGTATTTTATAATTATATATAAAATTTAACTATATTTGTATATCCAACGTACTAGTTTATAGTTTAACACTCCGTTTTTATCAATTAAAATAAAAAAAATTAAAAAAAATAAATACCAAAACCGTTTCGAACCGGTCCGGTTTCCCGGTCCAACCAGCGGTTCGGGACGAACCGGCCTGTTCGACCGTCCAGAAACGATCCGTATCAGACCAGACCGGCCACCGGTCAAACCGGTCGCACCGGCCGCTCCGATCCGGTCTCCAAACATTGGTGTTGCTGTTCTAAAATAAGTATTCGCAATTCAAATTCAGTCCAGATTGAATTTTGGGTTTTACGATCCGGGTAATGAAGACCTATATATGATATATATAATATATAATGTATAAGAAAAATTATTATATACTTATAAAATAAGTAAATAACTATTTATAAGTTAAGCTCGAGCTTCTTTAATCTCCACCACTAATAGAGTATTTTATATATATGTATATATAGTTGGTGGAGGATCCAAGGGTTTCGAGGTGCGAGTTGTCATTGAAAGGGAACTTACCACAAGAAGTGTACGAAGTGGAATGGGATTTAATAATGGTGGATGCACCGACGGGATACCATGAAGAGGCTCCGGGGCGAATGAAGGCGATCTACACAGCGGGGTTAATGGGGCGGAACAGGGCGGACGGGGAGACAAATGTGTTCGTGCACGACGTTGATAGGGCGGTCGAAGATGAGTTTTCGAAGTTGTTTTTATGTGAAGGGTATTTGACGGAACAAGAAGGAAGGTTGAGGCATTTCACGATCCCTAGTCATCGGACTCGGTCGGGTAGACCATTTGTCCTCTTTAGAACTATTTGTTGTATGGTTTTTACTTGGGTATATTTGCAATTTTACTACTTATTTGTTACTTTTGATGTGCTGTTGTAAATAATATTCTTTCTTTAATACTAAACTTCAATAGATTAGACATAATCATATGCATACTTTGATGTGTACTTTGATGTGTTTCTTGCAAACGGTTAACGAGTACTTTAAGTCCGGGTTATCGATCCGGGCATGTCTATTGACCAGAGGTTACCCACGTGAGTGATTACAGACAACGGTGATGATCCTGTCCACCCTCAATTTTAAGGGAAACTCATAAACCAAAAATCCGTTGTGATAAAATTTCTACCCATTTGAAACATTTTATATTAAATGAGACTTAAACTTATGAATTGCACTTTGAAAAGCTATGAATACCTCTTTCAAACCAATTAATCAGTTTAGCTTTATAATAATATGATATTAAAGCTGTTGATTTGTGTCAAAACATGAAGATCTCATCGTAATATTCCAAGAACAATCCAAAGAATACAAGCGAAACAGAGATAACCAGAAACGATCCTCAAACAATAAGAACTTGGATGAACATACAACCAAGACTATATCTGACTATTACAAATCAATGAAGAAGATACAACAGAAATACTTTGGGGTTCGACGATGAGTCGAAACCCTAACCAGACGAAAGATAATCTTCGAGAGAAACTTCGAGAGACAAAATATTGGAAAGTGTGTGAGAGATCGAATGAGGACCGATCATCGATGAACAGCCTGATATGCCTCTATTTAAGCCACAGCTCCAGCCCATCTGCAACTCGGCCCAGCAATCCATCAACAGCCCAGCAGCCCAGCAATCCATCAACAGCCCAGCAACAGAAATAACAAATAACAAACAGAAACAAACTAATTAATAACAAACTACAACTATGAAATGGAAATGAACAAAATTAATATACATATTTTCAACACCCCCCTCAGTTCCATTTCCAAACATATTCAGCATATGTAAACGATCACACAAAGAGGAATGCTGAGTAACAGGCAAGCCTTTTGTGAAAACATCTGCAAGTTGTTCAGTTGAGTCGACTGAGACAGTTTGGATGAATCCAGCTGTGATTTTTTCCCGAAGGAAAAACAGATCAATTTCAAAATGCTTTGTCCGGTCATGAAAAACCGGGTTTGTAGCAATAGACCGGGCTGCAGAATTATCACAATACAATGAAACGGGAAGAGCAACCGGTACCAGCAACTCCCTGAGAACATTTTGAATCCACAAAAGTTCACAGGTGGCGGCACACATTGCCCGATACTCTGCCTCAGCAGAAGACCGAGAAACAGTTTCTTGCTTCTTGCTTTTCCAAGAAACAAGGGAGTTCCCTAAAGTAATACAGTAACCAGTAACGGACCGCCTAGACTGAAGGCATTTACCCCAATCAGAATCAGCATAGGCAGTAAGACTAAAGTGTTGTCCTTTACTAAAGAACAACCCCTTTCCAGGGGCATTTTTAAGGTACCGAAGTAGCCTCAAAGCCAACTGTAAATGAGCCTTAGTAGGCTTATGCATAAATTGACTAAGAAACTGAACTGAATACGAGATATCAGGACGAGTGTGAGAAAGATAAATCAACTTCCCAATTAACTTCTGAAAGTCAGTAACATTGTCTACTATAGACACATCTTTTTTACAAAATTCACAACAGCATAATGTGGATCTATCGGAGTGGCAACAGGTTTACAACCTGTCAAACCAAACTCTTGCAATAAATCAATACAATACTTTCGTTGTGATAGACAGATTCCAGTTTTGGACCTGAGAACCTCTATCCCAAGAAAGTATTTTAACAGTCCAAGATCCTTTATAAGAAACTTTGACTGTAAAAGCATTTTTACACGGTCAATTTCATCTATACTATTTCCCGTTACCACTATATCATCCACATATACAAGTAAAGCTATAAACACAGAATCAGAGTTTTTAACAAACAAAGAATAATCACACTTGCTTTGCACAAAGCCCAAATCACACAAAACACCAACAAGCTTTTCATTCCACATTCGTGGAGCTTGCTTCAACCCATATAATGACCTTTTCAATTTGCACACTTTATTACTATTTTTTGAAAAATAACCCTCAGGTAATGTCATATAAACTTCCTCATTTAAGTCCCCGTATAAAAACGCATTATTAACATCTAGTTGATACAGAGGCCAATCACGTTCAACAGCTAAACTTAGAACAATTCGGACAGTGACCATTTTAACAACTGGAGAAAACGTTTCAGCAAAATCTATGCCCTCCTGCTGACTGTAGCCTTTAGCTACAAGTCGGGCTTTGTATCTATCAATTTCACCAGTAGATTTATATTTAATCTTATATATCCATTTGCACCCAATAGGTTTTCTATTATTGGGTAAGTCCACAATGTCCCAAGTATTATTTCTACTTAACGCCTCCATTTCATTATTCATTGCATTTATCCAATTTGGATCTAGCATAGCCTGTCGAAAGGTTTTAGGCTCAACAGACTTATTTAAGGCAGAAACTAGACTCAAATTTTCATGTGATAAGTGTGAGTAATGGACAACTCGTTCTAGACCATACTTAACTTTCCCTTCGACTACAAAGTCATCCAGTTTTTTGGGAGAGTGGATGACCTAGACGAGCGTCTAAGAGGAGTAGTAGGATCATTAGTATCCTCAGGAGATATAGTATAGTCATTTTGATCAGGAACACTGTCTGCCACACTAGGACCAACCTCATCACAGTGAGGCTGCTGGAAGTCAGCCATGCCACCATTATGATGCAGGGGCTGCTGACTTCTGCCTCCTCTTCACTGGTTGAAGACGGATTAGGCAACTGATCAGGTCTGATTTCACTATTATTCCTCCCTTCATCATCGGGTATTTCACCACTGGAACCTCGGGTTTGATTTGGGTCAGAAATATCAAAAAAATTAACAATAGATGGAATTGTATTATCAGTTAGTGAGTGAGCAGGTTTGGACTCAGGTTTATTAAACGGGAAAATGGTCTCATAAAATTTTACATCTCTAGAGAAAAACACGTGTTTAGAGTCCAAACTTAGCAATTTGTATCCTTTTTTATTATTTGAATATCCCAAAAATACACATTTTTCAGCGTGACTACCAAACTTATCAGAATTATTTAGGATAGTACTATAACATAGGCAACCAAAGGTTCTAAGGTGATCAAGGGAGGGTTTAAATCCAAAAATCATTTCATAGGGGGTCTTGCCTTCTAAGATCGAGGATGGAGTCCTGTTAATCAGGTAAGCAGCAGTTAAAACACATTCAGACCAATAACAAAGAGGGACATTAGACTGAAACAAGAGTGCTCTAGCAACATTTAAGAGATGCCTATGTTTTCTCTCGGCAATACCGTTTTGTTGAGGGGTATAGGAGCAGGAAGTTTGGTGTAAAACACCATTTTTGTAACAGAACTCATTCATTTTATGATTTACAAATTCTTTTCCATTGTCACTACGGAAGACTTTAACAACTGTATTAAACTGAGTTTTCATTAAACTAAAGTAGTTTTCTATATTAGAGAAAACTCATCTTTTTGTTTTAAGAGATAAATCCAGACTGCTCTGGATAGATCATCTACAATAGTCAAGAAGTATTTATATCCTTCACTGCTCTGGACTTTATATGGTCCCCACACATCAAGGTGAACAAGATCCCCAATTGCTGAGGATTTATGTTCACTTATGGGAAACGGGGACCTGTGCTGTTTGGCTTTGTGACACACGTCACATGGGTCGGGGTTGGAATTAATACCGAGATTAAAGTCTTTCTTAAGAACCTCTAAGACCTTATGGGATGGGTGCCCCAGTCTGATGTGCCATGGGTTATTTTGATTATGAGAATTAAGACCCACCTTATTACATGCAGGAGACACACCAAACAGGTAGAGTCCATCAACCTGATTACCAGTCACCAGGGTCCTCTTTGTGAGAGAATCCTGGATATAACATTTATGTTCATCAAATACAACTTGTAATTTGTTGTCAGAAGCAAGTTTAAACACAGACATCAGGTTTACATAGTAATCTGGGACCACAAACACATCATTAAGAGTGACTTCATTACTTAGTTTTAAACTCCCAATTTTAGTCACTTTTGCATTTGTTCCATTTGGATGTTTTACAGTAATATTCAGATCAGAAACATCGATTTGATTAAACAATGCAAAGTCACTTTTAATCATGTGTTGATTAGCCCCTGAGTCTACAATCCATCCAGTTTGAATGGACTTGAAGAGAGATTTAGAATTCAGACCGAAACTCGATGATAGGGCAACAGGTGTAGTACCTCCTAAATTGTTGCTAGTACTAGGATCAGACGACTTTTCATTAAGAAGACTAAGCAGCCTGGAGACCTGGTCAGGAGTAAGAGAGGTAGTAGTAGCTAAAGAGGACTGGCCAGGTGTATTTTGGTTAGAGTTATTTTGATTTGGTTTATTTGCAGTTACATTTCCTGGTCTAGGTCTGTTTCCTTTTGGGTATCCCACTAATTCAAAACACTTATCGACCATGTGTCCTATCTTGTTGTAATGGGTGCACTTGAGATTGGGGTTTGGACCTCGGTTTAGTTTTCTTTTATTATCAATAACATTGTTTGTTTTTGACACAAATCCAACAGTTTGCCCTTTTGATGCATTATTTGTTCCCCGATGAGACTCTTCCCGAGATATAATTGCAAATGTTGTTTTAATAGTGGGAAGAGGATCTCGGGTTAACAAATTTGTCCTCACAGGTTGGTAGACTTCGTCCAAACCCATGAGGAATTGCATTAGTTTTATTAATTGACTGAAATCGTTGAACTCTTTTGAGGCATTACATGAACAAGAGGGTAATTGCACCATTGCATCAAATTGTTTCCACATGGTGTTTAATCTATGATAATATTCAGACACACTTGACCCATTTTGGGATGCAGAGTTTATTTTTGATATAAACCAAAGACAACAGATCCATCAACCTTATCATAGGTTTCCTTTAAATCAGCCCAGACTTCTGAGGCTAATTTAGAGTAAACTTGTCCAACATACAACTCTTCGGCCACAGAATTTAACAGCCAAGTAAGAACAACAGAGTTACACCGTTCCATTGATTAGCTAGCACCTCATTAGTTGTGGATTTCTTACATTTTCCATCAATAAAACCAAGTTTGTTCTTAACTTGTAAAGCCAGTTTCATAGAATTAGCCCAAACAGTGTAATTCTCTGTCCCCTTAAGTTTGACTGTGATTATATTCAAGTTACTTGAATCACTAGGGTGCAGGTATAGGGGGTCACTGGCATCCAACTTACTAACCAAGGTCTCAGGGATAACAACATTAGTATCTACAACAGGAGGAGTGGACGCAGCCATTTAATCACAAAGAAGAATATGCAATTCACACAAGCAAGCGCACAGAAATCAACCAAGTCAGAGCTAGGTTTTCACACCATTCAAGATGGCAGATCAAAGATTAACAAGGTTGATGATGCAAGCACTCGAAATATAAGCACACAAGTGATGCACACAGAGCTCCTTAAGAGCAGCAAGAACACTCAAGCTAAAATTATCACTAATAACCAGATGCTGGTACTCCTAACCCAGCCAACCAAAACCTAGAAACTATGAAATATAAGGAGAAAAAAATGACTGAAGAGGAAAGATCTCACCGAGGGGATGACCCAAGTTAGGGTTCGCCTTTATTTTCAAGTCTGTAACCTTCACTTAGGGTTACAGGACTTGTGAGAGGGAGCCAATCGAGCAGATATCACCGAACTCCAACAGATAACAGCCAGATACACGGAATATTGTTATCGCCTTTATTTTCAAGTCTGTAACCTTCACTTAGGGTTACAAGACTTGTGAGAGGAAGCCAATCGAGCGGATATCACCGAACTCCAACAGATAACAGCCAGATGCACGGAATATTGTTACGACCTGAACCTAGGGTTTTTAATTTTTGAAACCCTAGATCTTGAACACCGACAGACGAGCGGAAGGCACCAGAATCAAAACAGACGATGGTCTCATCAGAGCCTCAGGGGCTCTGATACCATGTCAAAACATGAAGATCTCATCGTAATATTCCAAGAACAATCCAAAGAATACAAGCGAAACAAAGATAACCAGAAACGATCCTCAAACAATAAGAACTTGGATGAACATACAACCAAGACTATATCTGACTATTACAAATCAATGAAGAAGATACAACAGAAATACTTTAGGGTTCGACTATGAGTCGAAACCCTAACCAGACGAAAGATAATCTTCGAGAGACAAAATATTGGAAAGTGTGTGAGAGATCGAATGAGGACCGATCATCGATGAACAGCCTGATATGCCTCTATTTAAGCCACAGCTCCAGCCCATCTGCAACTCGGCCCAGCAATCCATCAACAGCCCAGCAGCCCAGCAATCCATCAACAGCCCAGCAACAGAAATAACAAATAACAAACAGAAACAAACTAATTAATAACAAACTACAACTATGAAATGGAAATGAACAAAATTAATATACATATTTTCAACAATTTGATCGATATTTTATAATTTAAATCGAACAAAATAAACTACTATTTCCACCAATTGTTTTTGAGTTAGCACGTCTTAGTCGAATATTGTCAATTAATAGTTAGATTGAAACTCGTTGTTGATGAGAAGTTAAGACATCAGTATTTAATTATTTATAAAGGAATTGAGGAAATGTATATATTTAAAGGTTTAACAAAAATGCATCAACACAATTCAATAATTGTCACATAAAAGTATATCCTCTTTTAATTACGAAAAGAAGATTTGATAGCACAACGACAACTTTGCATGTGGCACTAATCATATCAAGTCAAAAGATCATTAAACCAATTACTTTTATAATTAGTTTTCAACTTCTCGATTAGCATTTAGCCTGTCTTGTAGAGGCCAGGCACAAACTACAGAAACCAGATTTAAGACAAACCAGATTGGTTTTAAAACCTGTTGATTCGAGTCAAAATCGTATCCGCTTAAACCAATTCCTATTAGAACCGGGTTTTTTTCCTCGCCTGTTAACCTTAACTATTGAATTAGTAATCGTCCAAAACTTGTTAATCAGATTCGTCTCATATGTGTGTAATAGTAATGAGTATCTTAGTTAAATTTATAACAACTAGTTTTATACCCGTCCGGTGGTCGGGTATTTAATGTTAAATTGACGGAACAATTTTTCTAATATTCTAAACACAAAAAAAATTTGTTTGAGATCAAACTCGTTTATGTTCTTCCTGTAGTTGGTCCCAACACACCTGATATACAAACAAAGTAAATCATGTACTTTCAATCTAATATCACCATAATTGATCTGCAAACTTTGATAGTTTGATGGTGGTAATGATATAAGGAGGAAGATGGGGTAAATAGAAGATACAAGAGCAATACGAATTACACATAATAATCTAGAATCAATTTAAGTGGTTTATGTTTGTGTTTTTTTCTTTTTGTCGAACTTTACAGTTGCAATAATTTTTCATTTTAAACTATAATCACCAAGCAAAAGTATCACTCACTTAGCCATCAAAATTGATAGAATTAAGTTGATAATTTACATATAGCTTACTCCAAAATAGTTAAATAAAAGGTTAGTACGTGGGTTGAGTTCTTGTTTTAAGTTGTCTTGATTTTCTGTTAGGTTGTGTTGTGTTGTTCTCTCGTGACCCATCCAAATTGCAACCCCTCAAACACATCTGAAAACTTTCAAACGAACGTATAGTTACTTGGAAAGTTGTCTTAAACGGACCAACCGGAACACTTTTTAAACCATGTGTAGATATTGTTTACAACATTTGAACACATATTTTGTTAGAACCACTTGTAGACAACCTTTCATTAAATCAAACTAATCTATGTTCTGTTCAATTACAAATTTTTTTCTGTGGTCTTGACTCCAAAGTTACAACTACCCAAATTTAACACACATGTGATTGCCTTGGCCAACATTTGAGGGATATTGAATTAGTTCAAGTAATGGAAGTGTAGTTATGCGCTTTCTTAATTTGAATAACATTAAGAAATTAAACTGTGAACTTATTCTTTAAATTTGTGGTTTGCGATTATGTTTAATTAATATGTGTAGTAAGCTGATTACCTTATAATAAATTTAAGGGGTTTTTGGAATGTGGGGTATGAAAAGTATGACCATTGTCATTTCAGTTCTAATTTGGAGTTCAAACTACTTGTTGTAGATCCTTTGAATACGTTATCAGAATACTCACATGAAGATCTATACACCGACATCAACCTTCATATTAAAATCAGAGTATGATAAATCAATCTAACCCCCTATGAAAATTTCACAGAGAAGGAAATTATAATAGAGGTTTACAACATTTATTTTTAAAAATGATGATATTTAATAGTCCTTGAAAACCCAATTTCAGATTTCTTATGAGAACTTGCAACAAACTACAAACAAATATGGAATTCACACGTGATAAAATCTGTTATAAACAATTCGAGATCTTCAAGAACGCTCTGCACTCATATGAGAACTTGGACTTGACCTTCATATTAAAAAAGATAGGATAAATTGAAGAATCACGCTTGAAGTTGCATAAAGGCACGTCTGAGTAGGATCTGGCAAATGTAAATTGTCATTTGATCATGTTAAATGTTGCACAATTTCATAAAAAAATATGAACCGACGAAATTGATATCGAGAATGCACCTTAGTTTCGGTTTAAATCCCATGCGAACAAAATATCTACTTGATGGGTACAAATGATGGAATCAAAAATCATCTCGTATGAATAACATATTTATAATATATGTCACATACAAACATGAACATGAAGTTAATGATAAATACAACCATCAACAACATAAAAAATAAAATAAACATCATGAAACAAAAAGGGTTGGTGGCACCTTAATAGTCTAAGAAACTCCTATTGAGGCAAGTTGTGTTGCTGCCGTCAATTTCGCATGTACTTTTGCTAGTCATATAATTTAATGCATTTTACCTTTATAAATCCCTAATCTCCAAATGTGTTGCTTCAATTTGAGGTTCTTCATTAGTAATCATGTAATTAAAGTTAAATGATCCAAAAGTTTTAATGTACAATGATTGGAAACTCTTGGTGCACCTGTAGTTGCAATGGAATACAGGGATCATGGCAACTATTAGGCTTTAATTAATTAAATGACAATTGGGTTTTCTAAATAACTTATTATATAGTCAACGAAAAACAAATAATTACGGGTTCGTTATGGTTTGCAAGGGAATAAAATGATCAATAAACACTATTTTGATTTTACTAGTATCCCAATGATAATAAAATGAGTTTAGCAAACTAATTATTAAAATTAGAAACCGAATATTTCTTATATGAAAACAAAACTCATAAACGGCTAGATCAATTTGCACTTGTCTTAGTGCAATTGACTAGATAATACGATTCTATTACTGGTTTTATTAAAAAAATTGATGAATGATTTTTATTTCTGATAATTTAGCATTTAATTGCTAGAAACACAATGAAGATATATTATTTTATAACTTTAGAAAATATAAAAAGTTTGAAAAGTTTATAGATATTAGCAGTACTGTTATGGTCCATGCTTGGGTGTGCGGATAAAGCCGATATGATATAATTTTGATAGTCTTAGTTAAGTCAACAGAGCAACGCCTGTTACTACAGTCATATTTTAATAGTCACGTCCCTCTTAGCCCAAGAGGGCCCGTGTTCTATGCCCATGCCACATCACAAATGCTTACTCAATTACAAGAGTAAAACACATGCCTTTAGATGAAATTGTCCAATCTTGTTAAATATCATTACATTAAAGGATTTTTACTAGTAAATATACAATCTCTACTCTGCGCCTACTTACTGTTAAAAAATTGTGAAAATAGTCATGACTGTTATGTTTTTTAAATATTGGACTGATAGTAATTTATACATTTAGATAATATGTTATAATTAGGTTTATAAATTGTAATTTAGGTCGGAATTGGGCTCATTTGCAGGAACCATTTTCAAGATTTCTACAAGTAATGAGTCGCGTACAATTTTCAAGATTTCTACAAGTAATGACCCTTCAATTTGATAGATTCTAAACAAATTTTATGGAAATTTAGATTGAAATTTTCTCAACGGCTTTTTTTGATGTCAAATGTATAACCGTGCTTTGAAATATATTATCTTAATCGGACCTACCTATTCTCAAAACTTTTTAATTAGCATAATTTTTTTCTTGGTAATTTGGACAAGGTCATATCTTATGAACATCCTTATGAATATCCGCAGATGTATAAAACACTAATAAATTTATTTAACCTATTGTTATTAAGGTGTCATCTTTAATCCTTACTTTATTTTTATAATTAGTTTTTATTTTCTCAATTAACATTTAGCCTGTCTTGTAGAGGGACACAAACCAGACACCAGATTTAAGACAAACCATATTGGTTTTAAAACCTGTTGATTCGAGTCAAAATCGTATAGGCTTAAACCAATTCCTATTAGAAACAGGTTTTTTATTATTATGTTTTGTTTTTTTCCTCGCCTGTGAACCTTAACTATTGAATTAGTAATCGTCCAAAACTTGTTAATCAGATTCGTCTCATATGTGTGTAATAGTAATGAGTATCCTAGTTAAATATTATAATAATAGTATGGAATACAGGGATCATGGCAACATGTCAAGAAATGGTAACCGTATAACAATATAATCAGACAATAGCAGATTCGTACGAGGACAGATTCAACCAAGAAGAATACAAGTCAAAACTATGATCTAGACCAACAATGAGATGATCCAGATGAACCGCAACTCGAAAACAAGAACAAAACACCAAGAGTCATCAACACGATGAAACCCTAGCGGAGACGAACGTTCGAGAGAAGTTCTCTGATGATATCAAAATATCGAATGTGTGTATGTACGTTCTTCAAACTCCCAAAACACCGAAGATATAGCACCACTCGGCCTAGATGATGTCAAGCCCAGAATATCCAAGAAGCCCAATAGCAGTAGCAGACCCAATTAACAGCAACAACTCACCTGAAAAGAAATACCATAATAAAGTACCCACATCAACTTGAAAATAAATTAGGATAAACTATGAGTTTTAACCCCCTCTCAATTTGATGTACTAAACAAGTCACACATCTTTAACTTAGACAGTAAGATATTATGTTGTTGTATAAGTAAGCCTTTAGTAAAAACATCTACAACTAATTAGTAATAAAAACAGGGACAGTTTTAATAACACCAGCACTTATTTTTTCCCTTAAGAAAAAAAGGTCGATTTTGAAGTGTTTAGTTTGATCATGAAAAACAGGGTTTGCTGCAATTGACAAGGCAGCATCATTATCACAGCTCATGCAGCAGATTTATGAGCCACAGTATTTCACATGAGGCAGCACACATTGACCTATATTCAACCTCAGCCGAAGAACAGGAAACAGTCCCCTGTTTCTTGCTCCTCCACGAGACCAAACAGTCACCCTAAAATGCAAAAGACCAGTGACAGACCACCTAAAGTGTAAATATTTTGTCCAATCAGAGTCTGCAAAACAGAAAGACCAACATTTTCATTTTCCTAAATCAAAGACCCTGTCCCGGTGCCCATTTTAAGTTTCTTAACAGCCTAAAAGCAATTTTAAGATGAGAATTTGTAGGACGATGCACGAACTGACTTAAGAATTGAAATGCATAGGAAATGTCCGGACGTGTGTGATATAAATATTTTAATTTTCATATTAGTTTCTGAAAATCAGTTATATTTGATAAAATGGTTTCATCCTCTTTACAAGAGTTCATGAGAACATAGTTTTGCTCAATAGATGTTGACACCGGTTTACAACCACTAAGCCCAAACTCAATTAACAGATCCATATAATATTTTCGTTGAGAAGGCACAAACCTTCTTTGGTTCTAATGACTTCGATTTCCAAAAAAATTTAGAACACCTAGGTCTTTAATCAAGAATTTCTCCTTTAGTAAAACTTTTATTTTTTCAATTTCATTGAGGTCATTGCCAGTGACCACAATGTCATCAACATAGACAAGTAAAGCAACAAACACATTATTCATAGATTTGACAAATAAGGAGTAGTCATACTTGCTTTGAGTAAATCCTAATTCAAGCAATACTCCAACTAATTTTTCATTCCACATACGAGGAGCTTGCTTAAGGCCATAAAAGGATCTATTCAGTTTACACACTTTCGACTCATTTTGAGAGAAAAAACCTTCAGGTAAACACATATAGACTTCTTCATGCCAATCACCATATAAAAAGCATTATTAATATCTAACTGAGAGGGGGTCAATCATTTTGGACAGCAAGAGATATAACAGTTCTAATAGTAACCATTTTAGCGACCGGAGAAAAGGTTTCATCAAAGTCAATGCCATCTTTTTGGTTGTACCCTTTCGCGACTAACTTAGCTTTATACCTATCTATTTCCCCGATAGACTTATATTTTATTTTAAACACTCACTTACATCCTATAGGTTTTCTACCTTACGGAAGGTCAACTAGAGTCCATGTATTATTTCTATTTAAAGCTTCCATCTCTTCATTCATAGTGTGCACCAATTGGGATCAGATTTAGCTTCGTTGAAGTTTTTTGGTTTAGCGGTTTTGTTTAAAATAGACGAAAAGCTTTTATTTTCAGCAGAAAGATTTAAAAAGTTTACAACCTTTTCCATTCCATACTTGACCTTTCCTTTTATTATAAAGTCATTTAATTTTTTTGGAAAAGTTGAAGTTCGTGAGGATTTTCTAGCAAGGCCACATGGCTCATCGATACCCTCAGAGGGTTGAAATATTTCATTGTGCCTGTTTGGATTAGCCTCACTCGTGCTCGGGGGCTACTGAGGTTGTGTCAAACCTTCATTAGGTTCTGACTCGAACCTATGTTGCTGCACAAAATCTGTCACACCCCAAACCACGACGGTTTCCCGCGGGGCGCGAACTTCATGGTTTCATAGTCACTGATCGACCACTATATGATTTTATAAAACATACGTCTCAAATAAGTTTAAAGTACATCATTGTTCAGAGTTAAATTTGCGGAAGCAATAGTAATAAGGTACATTATTTTCAAAACATGACATATATGAAAATGAATGTCCCAAACAACATGAATGGCCCTAAACATGAGATGTTCCATGCTAGCTTAACTTGCTACATCTATCAATTACCTAAGAAAACATGCATGAAAAATGTCAACATAATGTTGGTGAGTTCACAGGTTTTAAGTAATAATAAATAGCGTAAAGGACCACAATACTTTCTATGATTTGATTGTTGTACATACAATGCTACAAATTATATAAGCACCGCAACCGAAGCTAGACTGTAACTATAATAAATTACCCCTACCCATGCCTACCATGAACATGGGCGTGAACAGGCTAATAATGCCCCGTTTAGACCTCCAGTCAAGGTTAGGGTAATTAACCCGGGTGGGGGTAGTCAAACCCAATAGTACTATCCATGATTACCTCGCTTTGGGAAATAAACTAACGGTTCGATAACAGGGGACTTCATATGGTAAGTAAACAACTTATATAACATGTGAAATCATTGACAAGTAAATGTGTCCAAGAAAATTTGTAATTTGCATGTAATCTCCCCAAAAGGAAAATTTGTAAAAATGGGGCCGTGAAACTCACCTCAATTGCACGTGTGAATACTTGCAATAGTCTGTATGTATGATTGGTCTAGGAATCTCCTAAACAAAATCACAATATATTCATGAGTTCATGATTACTAACCCTAGATGGTCATGCATAACTCATCCACAAAGTTAGTTTTGAAAATGTCACTTGACTAATTAGACACGTCGAGTCGTAAATATTTATTTAGATTCTTGTCTTCATCTTTATTTTCCTAAAGATACATAATGTATTGAAGGTGTTTTATATTAAGTATAATAGTATTATACTTTCCATGTGTATGGGTTTTTTATTAAATATCTCCAAAGTTTACTTTTATCTAAATATAGGTATTTAACATCTTCAAAGAGAATTTTGGGTCTGGTTGTCATCCCCTTTTCATGGTGCAAAGAATTTTTATAAAATATGATACTTTATCATATCTAGGTATGTGTCTTAGGATTCCAAAAAGGTATAGCTTGTATCATACAACTAAGTTTAAGTGCCTCTAAATGGTTCATGAAGCAACAGATGTCAGTGCAGCACTTTTCTGTACATGTCTATGGAATTTACCTTTTTGAGGGGGCAAAACTTACATTCACAAATAGATCCTATATTACTTTTAAACCTAAAACCTAATCTAAGTTAACACAGAAAGAAAATCTTCATTTTATTACTTTAATCATAATTTATGCTTCATTCTTTCTACCTATTTAATCTGTCAAAAATCAGGTTCAGCACTTTAATTTGTTTGTACGTTTTGGATGGGTTATACTCATCTAAAAATTTCAAGGTTGGATGGGTTAGAAACTAGACATCTTAAGTTAATCTTAGGCTCAAGAAACGGTTCATTTGGTCATGTGTACGTCGAGTTATGGTCTTGAAAACACAGAACATGAATCTGTCAGAAAGTGTTTTACATGTTTTGTTACTTTTTAAACTTTGTTAGAGCACTTTTGGGATGAGTTAGTGAACATGAACACATCATGGTGATGTATGGAAGATTAGAAACAAGGTGCTAACCTTAAACAAGCAAGGAGAAGAGATGGTAGTCTTGAAATGCAAGGAAAAGAAGACTTGATCCTTGGAACTAAGAAAATCCAACAAAAAAAAGTGAAGAAGATGTTGTAGGATGTTTGGAAGCTTCAAAAATCACTTGGTCTTCCACAATGGCACTTGAACACCAAGATTTGTAGAATTCAAGTTGGAAAAATGGTGAAGTGGGGATGGTGGGGTTGGGGCTGAAATTTAGAGGGGAGAGAGGAGGAGAAGAGTGTGTTGGGTGGTGTTGGTGGATTGTGGAGGTTACTTGTATTAATAACCCTTACATGTTCTTGGAAATCACTACCTTGTGTGCATTAGTCAACATAGATGGAAGAGATTTGCAAATATGGATGGGAGTCAAGCCTCTTTTGTTCATATGCTTTCCCTTATCACCAAATTGGCAAGTTTAGAGCCTCTCAAAAGTAACTTTGTCTTGGGGAGATTTGACAATGGAGGAAGAAGAAAAAGAAAGGTGAGGGGGGGGGGTTAGTTTCATTTTTTTACTAGTATTAGGATGGTATTTCTATTCAGGAAAATTTATATATATATATATATATATATATATATATATATATCTTGTTACACTTTAAAATACATAAAAATTTATTACAATAAATCATATAAGATCACATATTTTAATATTGATAATATAAGTAATAACTTGTATATGTAGTAGTGCGTTTTTCGCGTTTTATCCGGGTAAATATTAGCTTACGCGTTAAGGTTTATTTATAATTTGAGTTTTCTCAATGTATATGATTTGGAATCTAAAATACTTTGAATCAATGGAATATAAAATACTTTGAAACACCTAAATGAATTTATTAGTACATGTATATGAATTATGACCATGTTCGCGTGTGCCGGTTGTATCGCGTGTAAAAATGGTAATTACGCCGAATCACCGATGCATGAAATGTAATGCGTAAACTTTTGCAATGCATAAAACGGCTTTAATAATTGAATTCAATTGAAATCAAGTGTTATAGGGTAATGATAACAAGTCAAGGTCGGGTATTGACCTGAAATTGCCGGTTGTCACATACTCCCCATGTTAGAAAGAATTTCGTCCCGAAATTCAGTTAGGGTTGTCTGCAGATGCCAGGGTTTCAAACAAGTAAGGGTAGTTGAGCTTCATTTGGTCTTCACGTTCCCAAGTAAATTCGGTCCCTCTTCTGGAATTCCACCAGACCTTCATTATGGGAATACGGCTTCGTTTCATCTTCTTTACTTCTCGATCTAGAATCTCTACAGGCTTTTCAATAAAATGAAGTTGTTAATCAATCTGGACCTCATCGAGTGGTATAACCAGAGTTTCATCTGACAGGCACTTCTCAGATTTGACACATGGAAAGTGTCATGAACACTACTAAGTTCTTGAGGAAGTTTTAGTTTGTAAGCTACAGGACCAATCCTGGCTAGGATTTCAAATGGTCCAATGTATCTAGGGTTTAGCTTACCACGTTTGCCAAAACGAATGACTCCTTTCCATGGTGAGACTTTAAGTAGAACCTTATCTCCCACTTGGAATTCCAACGGTTTACGACTCACGTCAGCATAGCTTTTCTGACGGTCACGTGCGGTTTGAGTCGGTTCTGAATTTGAGCGATCTTTTCCGCGGTCTCGCGTATGATCTCGGGACCAGTGAGTTGACTATCGCCAACCTCTATCCAACACAGTGGTGATCGACACTTCCTCCCGTATAGTGCTTCAAACGGTGCAGCTTTGATACTGATGTGATAGCTATTATTGTAAGAAAACTCAGCTAGGGTAGATGAGTATCCCAACGGTTTAAAGTCTATCACACAAGCCCTAAGCATGTCTTCTAACGTCTGAATGGTCCGTTTGCTTTGACCATCTGTTTGAGGGTGGTATGCGGTACTCATATCCAACCGTGTACCCAAGGCCTTTTGCAATGATTACCAAAATCTCGAGGTAAATCGACTGTCTCGATCAGAGATAATGGAGATCGGTACTCCATGTCTCGAAACAACCTCCTTGAGATAAACCCTCATCAACCTTTCCATTTTATCAGTTTCTTAATTGGTAGGAAGTGAGCAGACTTTGTCAGTCGATCCACAATTACCCAAACGTATCACAACCGGAGGATGTCTTGGGTAGTTTTGTGATGAAATCCATGGAAATCTGCTCCCATTTCCATTGTGGAATCTCCGGTTGGTGCAGTAATCCGGATGGCTTCTGTACTCTGCCTTAACCTTTGAACACGTGAGGCACCTGCTAACATAGGTGGTAATGTCAGCTTTCATGTTAGGCCACCAGTATAACTCCTTCAGGTCCTGATACATCTTATCAGAGCCCGGATGGATGGAGTATCTGGATTTGTGTGCCTCGTTCATCACAAGATCCCTCAAATTCCAAATTTGGCACCCAAATTCGATTCATAAGGTAGCGAGTTCCATCAGACTTGATCTCAAATTGTTTATCCATGCCGCGAAGGGATTCTTCCTTCAAATTTTGTTCCTTTAGTGCTTCAGACTGAGCATCACGAATTTGAGTAGTTAGACTCGTATGAATCGTCATTCCCAACGCTCGCAGCCGTAAAGTCTTGGTTCGTTCTTTCTGCTCAGAGCGTCTGCTACAACGTTTGCTTTTCAAGGATGATAACAAATCTCACAGTCATAATCGTTTAGTAACTCAACCCACCTGCGTTGCCTCATGTTTAGTTCCTTCTGATCGAAGATGTGCTGGAGGCTTTTATGATCGGTGAATATAGTACATTTGGTACCATACAGGTAGTGTCGCCAAATCTTTAGTGCAAAAACAACAGCTCCTAATTCGAGGTCGTGAGTGGTGTAGTTTTTCTCATGCACTTTCAATTGTCGTGACGCGTAAGCAATAACTTTGTCGCGTTACATTAGGACACAGCCAAGTCCTGTCGTGATGCGTCGCAGTACACCACAAAACATCGTCTCCCTCTGGTAGAGACAGAATTGGCGCGCATCATAGTTTCTGCTTTAATAATTGAAACGCTGCTTCCTACTTATCACCCCAATCAAACTTCTTGTCTTTCTGAGTCAGGGTTGTCAGTGGTTGGGCTATTTTGGAGAAATTTTCGATAAAGCGTCGGTAATAGCCTGCCAAACCTAGGAATTGTCGTATCTCAGTAGGGGTCTTAGGTGCTTCCCAGTTTTTAATGGCTCTATCTTAGATGGGTCAATATGTATTCCCTTCTCGTTACCACATGCCCGAGAAATTGCACTTCTCGGATCCAGAAGTCGCATTTTGAGAATTTTGCGTATAATTTCTCGTTCTTGAGCAACTCCAAGATTGACCTTAAATGTTGTTCGTGCTCATCCTTGGTTCATGAATATATCAAGATATCATCAATGAAGACGATCATGAATTTATCCAAGTAGGGTTTGCACACTCTATTCATGAGATCCATGAATACAGCTGGTGCATTTGTTAACCCAAATGGCATAACCATGAACTCGTAGTGACCATAACGAGTTCGAAATGCGGTCTTGGGGATGTCTTCCTCTTGGATTCGTAATTGGTGATATCCAGAACGTAAGTCAATCTTCGAGTAGTAACTAGATCCTTGAAGTTGGTCAAATAAGTCGTCAATTCGAGGGAGCGGGTACCGGTTCTTAATGGTGAGTTTGTTTAACTCTTGGTAATCGATGCACATTCGAAAAGAACCATCTTTCTTCTTAACAAATAAAATGGGGCTCCCCAGGGTGAGAAACTTGGTCTTATGGATCCTTTATCTAACAACTCTCGTAATTGATTAGACAACTCTTGCATCTCTGATGGTGCTAGTCGGCATGGGGATCGTGCTACTGGAGCAGCTCCAGGTACCAGGTCAATTCGAAATTCGACCTGTCTTTGTGGTGGAAGTCCCGGCAAGTCCTCAGGAAAGACTTCCGGATAGTCTCGCATGATGGATATATCCTCGATTCTTTTTTCTTCGGTTCGCTTCTCCACTACGTGCGCCAAATTGCATGATAGCCCTTTCGTAAGTACTTCCGAGCCTTCATACATGAAATGATTCGTAACACCGTGCCATATTTTTCTCCTTGAATTGATATGGTCTCCCCACTCGGAAGTGGGATGCGAACTATCTTCTCATGACAAACGATTTCTGCTCGGTTTTCCAATAACCAATCCATGCCAATAACAATGTCGAAACTCCCTAGGGTACAGGTAGCAAATCTATATTGAACGTGTGATCCGCCAAACTGAGAGTGCATCCTTGTATGATTTTATCGGTTTCGATCAACTTACCATCAGCTAACTCTATTGTGTATTTAGAAGTCAAATTGGTAGGAGTAATTTCAAGCAATGGACTAAATTCACTAGAAACGAAACTCCTATCAGCACCCGTATCGAATAGGATTGATGCATAGAGATTATTTACAAGGAACGTACCCGTAACAATGTCGGGTCCTGTCGAGCTTCCCCAGATCTAATAACAAAAGCTCGACCACGTGCGTTATTTCCACCAGTTTGCTTCAAGTTCGGACAATCCTTGCGAAAATGCCCAGTAACACCACATTCAAAGCACGCACGATTGTTTCCTGTTTTAGGAGTAGTGTGGGCTTTCGACAGTCCTTAGTTGCATGACCAAAACGTTTGCATTTCTGGCACATTGAGTCTCCACATGCACCTATGTGATGAAAGTTACACTTGTTGCACTTAGGTAAGTTTCCAGCATACCCACATTTTGCCTTCTTTTCAGATGGGCTAGCAGTGAAAGCCCTAACAACCACTTGCTTGTTTTGGTTTTGATGCGGACATTTAGACCATGATTGTTTTCCCATTTCCTCTTGTTGTCATAGTTCTTTTCCACAACCGTCTTTTCACAAACACTCCCTGACGTACAGCCTGATCAGTCAGGTCGTGGGCAATCCTGACAGCCTCTTGGATGGTGGCTGGCTTGGATGAGGTGACCATGCTCTGGATTTGGGGTGCAAGGCCCCAAATGTACCTTTCCACACGCTTGAACTCTGGGTTAACCATGTGAGGGCATAGACGAGCAAGGTCATGAAATCGGGTGGTGTAGCTTGTGACTTCTGCACCCTTCATGGTGTGATTCCAGAATTCAACCTCAAGTTTTTGCAATTCATTTCGGGGACAATATTCCTCAGTTAGCATTTGTTTCAACTCATCCCAAGTGATTTGATAGGCAGCGTCAATACCCAAAGTTTGGGCATGAGTATTCCACCAAGTGAGTGCTTGACCTTCAAAAGTACAAGTGGCGAATTTCGTCTTATTCTCCTCGGCACAGTTACTGATTCGCTGAACGGACTCCATCTTCTCTATCCATTGGACCAAACCAACAGCTCCTTCATTACCGTGGAAGTTAAACGGCTTACAGTTCAGAAACGTCTTGTAGGAGAACCTTTGTGGTTGGTATCAGCTCTTGTGTTGTAGGTTTAATCATATTAGTAATAATTAAACATTAGTAATGACCTGTGTATTGCAGGTCTTTAGTTATGCTAGTCATTATAATACCTCCTGCTCCACTGGCATTGCCTCTATTTACTTCAGATCCTCCGGCGCTACGATTCGCCTCGTGATGTGCGATTGCATCCGCCACTCGTTGCGCGACAAGCTGTTCTATAGCCTCTCCTGTCATGGGAGTACCACTTCCCACATTGGTTCTGACGTTTCTCCTTCGTGGTGGCATGTTTCTTCAAATCATAATGATAAGCAAGATGAGACAATATGTAATAATGTCAAACACATGTGCACCAAAAGTAAACAATCATATCAACCAAGCAACCACGCAATATTTCAAAGATAACATAACTTGATAATAAATTGTACGAGTTACAAAGTATTTCTGGAGTACATACTCCTACAACAAGTTAATATCCAATATTACGTGAGTACAGCCCGCTCAAGATAGGCAATCAATGAAATAAGCAAGTGAACGCGCCTGTCTGTACGGCCGCCATAGCCATGAGCATGCATACCGCTGCCAATGCAGTAGTGGACTCCAGGCGCTCTTCCATTCCCAACACTCTTTCTTCAGCCATGATCACGTGTTGCTCTCTTGGGTAGCTCTCTTCTCTGCCTGGGTAGCTCTCTGCTCTGCCGCCTCCACTCTCTGTGTCATGGATGACATGTCCTCCTGCACCCTGGTAAGTCGGCTATGCATCGTGTGCAATGCCTGATCATCGAGGTATCTGCCATCCTCGATCGCTAGTAATCGGCTCTCCACGTCCTCCCTGTCAAAGGTCTCCTGAACCTCAGCGAGTTAAGTGCGTAGCTCATGGAGCTGCTGATCATGCCTCTCAGATCGTGCCACGAGAAGGGGCACGATGATCTCCATAGGCTCCTGAGTGAGGGGAATCGGGTGCGGGGTACACGACGACTTGCCTACCTCGAAAGTGGAGGGAATACCCTTGCTGTCTCTCCACTCGTCCAGTCGGCTAGGCATCCACCCCCACCGACGGATGTCGAGTCTGCGCCTTTTGGGCGCGGGCTCGGGCTCAACAATGTAGTCTTGAATGGGTGTGGCAGGACGGATCAGAACATGAACCCGCTTCCTAGGAGTATGTGCAAGAAGAGCACCTTAGGGCGAGTCCGATAGCGACGGTAAGAGGGCGGTGGCACACCCGGACCAAGGATACAATGAATGTCTGTAGTCACCGGCTCGGGGCCAGCAGCTACCGGGGAAGGGTCAGTAGGCTCACGGGCGAGGTGGAGGGGATCGGGTCTGCTAGTGGAGTCGGATCAGAGGGCTGAGGAACCGGGTCAATGGGCTGGGTAACTTGATCAACAGAGTGAGAGGTGGGGTAACTGGGCGAGGGAATGGCCTCGGAGGACTCTAGGTAGATCGGGTCGATGTCGCCCGAATCAGAGTCGGCAGGGTCGGAGTCGACCGGGTCGGAGTCGGCCGGGTCGGAGTCGGCGGGTCGGAGTCGATCGGGTCGGAGTCGACTGGGTCAGAGTCGACCGGGTCGGAGTCGACCGGGTCGGAGTCGACGGGTCAGTATCGGCTCCTGAGAAGCTGGGTCAGTGGACTCCGAGTCTAGATCCACTACCTCGGTATCAGCAGGCGGGGGGTGGGATCTGTGGTCTCGGGAGTGGGGTCGGCTGGTCGGGGATCAGTAGTCACAGGGGCAGACCCTCGGGATGGCTCAACAAAGATATGGGACATGGTCCGTGGGACGACCATCGGCAGTTGTGGGCCGATGATACGTACGATCCCGGGAGAAGCTCCTCTGGAAGCTCGGCATGAATCTCAGGGGTAGACGCCCACCAATACGTGCCCGGAGGAGGAGGTGGTAGCTCGGAGAACGGGTCATAGGTAATGCCTCTGCGGTGTCATGTGTAGGGTTAGAATTGGGTTCGGTGATCGAGATAGCAGGTGTTGTGGGGATCTCAGTCTCAGTGGAATCACTCGACTGAATCAAGGCACGAGGAATCAGAATTGGGAGGACAGACGTGGATCCTGCGGAAGAGGTCGGAGACGTGGGCTCGTACTCCTCGTCTGAATCAAAAACGTAGATCGACATCGATGCTGAAGACATATCTATGACAAGACAATGCATAAGTACAATTGATATAAGTTAAGTTAGTGTCTAAATCGTTAAAAAACATGTGATGAACTGTAGTTATAGTCTAGGTCCACTAAATGCAACCTAATTCCCTATAACCAATGGCTCTGATACCAATCTGTCACACCCCCAAACCACGGCGGTTTCCCGCAGGGCGTGAACGTCATGGTTTCACAGTCACTGATCGACCACTACATGATTTTGTAAACATACGTCTCAAATAAGTTTAAAGTACATCATTGTTCAGAGTTAAATTTGCGGAAGCAATAGTAATAAGGTACATTGTTTTCGAAACATGACATATATGAAAATGAATGTCCCAAACAGCATGAATGGCCCTAAAATGAGATGTTCCATGCTAGCTTAACTTGTTACATCTATCAATTACCTGAGAAAACATGCATGAAAAATGTCAACATAATATTAGTGAGTTCACAGGTTTTAAGTAATAGTAAATAGCGTAAAGGACCACAATACTTTCTATGATTTGATTGTTGTACATACAATGCTACAAATTATATAAGCACCGCAACCGAAGCTAGACTGTAACTGTAATAAATTGCCCCTACCCATGCCTACCATGAGCATGGGTGTGAACAGGCTAATAATGCGCCCGTTTAGACCTACAATCAAGGTTAGGGTAATTAACCCGGGTGGGGGTAGTCAAACCCAATAGTACTATCCATGATTACCTCGCTTTGGGAAATAAACTAACGGTTCGATAACAGGGGACTTCATATGGTAAGTAAACAACTATATAACATGTGAAATCATTGACAAGTTAATGTGTCCAAGAAAATCTGTAATTTGCATGTAATCTCCCCCAAAGGAAAATTTGTAAAAATGGGGCGTGAAACTCACCTCAATTGCACGCGTGAATACTTGCAATAGTCTGTATGTATGATTGGTCTAGGAATATCCTAAACAAAATCACAATATATTCATGAGGTCATGATTACAAACCTAGATGGTCATGCATAACTCATCCACAAATAGTTTTGAAAACGTCACTTGACTAATTAGACACGTCGAGTCGTAAATGTTTTATTTAGATTCTTGTTTTCATCTTTATTTTCCTAAAGATACATAATGTATTGAAGGTGTTTTATATGAAGTATAATGGTATACTTTCCATGTGTATGGGTTTCCTTTTTATTAAATATCTCCAAAAGTTTACTTTTATCTAAATATAGGTATTTGACATCTTCAAAGAGAATTTTTGGGTCTGGTTGTCATCCCCTTTCATGGTGCAAAGAATTTTTATAAAATCTGATACTTTTATCATGTCTAGGTCTATGTCTTAGGATTCCAAAAAGGTATAGCTTGTATCATAAAACTAAGTTTAAGTGCCTCTAAATGGTTCATGAAGCAACAGATGTCAGTGCAGCACTTTTCTGTACATGTCTATGGAATTTACCTTTTTGAGGGGGCAAACTTACATTCACAAATAGAGCCTATATTACTTTTAAACCTAACACCTTAAGCTAAGTTACCACAGAAAAAAAATCTCATTTTATTACTTTAAGCATAATTTATGCCTCATTCTTTCTACCCTATTAATCTGTCAAAAATTCAGGTTCAGCACTTTTTTGTTTGTACGTTTGGATGGGTATACTCATCTAAAATTACAAGGTTGGATGGGTTAGAAACTAGACATCCTAAAGTTAATGTTAGGCTCAAGAAACGGTTCATTTGGCCATGTGTACATCGAGTTATGGTCTTGAAAACACAGAACACGAATCTGTCAGAAAGTGTTTTACATGTTTTGTTACTTTTTAAACTTTGTTAGAGCACTTTTGGGATGAGTTAGTGAACATGAACATATCATGGTGATGTATGGAAGATTAGAAACAAGGTGCTAACCTTAAACAAGCAAGGAGAAGAGATGGTAGTCTTGAAATGCAAGGAAAAGAAGACTTGATCCTTGGAACTAAGAAAACCCAACAAAAAAAAGTGAAGAAGATGTTGTAGGATGTTTGGAAGCTTCAAAAATCACTTGGTCTTCCACAATGGCACTTGAACACCCAAGATTTGTAGAATTCAAGTTGGAAAATGGTGAAGTGGGGATGGTGGGGTTGGGGCCGAAATTTAGAGGGGAGAGAGGAGGAGAAGAGTGTGTTGGGTGGTGTTGGTGGATTGTGGAGGTTACTTGTATTAATAACCCTTACATGTTCTTGGAAATCACTACCTTGTATGCATTAGTCAACATAGATGGAAGAGATTTGCAAATATGGAGGGAGTCAAGCCTCTTTGTTCATATGCTTTCCCTTATCACCAAATTGGCAAGTTTAGAGCCTTCCAAAAGTAACTTTGTCTTGGGAGGATTTGACAATGGAGGAAGAAGAAAAAGAAAGGTGAGGGGGGGGGTTGGTTTCATTTTTTTTACTGTGTATTAGGATGGTATTTCTATATTAGGAAAATTTATATATATACTATATATATATATATATATATATAATAATATATTACTTGTTACACTTAAAATACATAAAAATTTATATAATAAAATCATATAAGATCACATATTTTAATATTGATAATATGTAAGTAATAACTTGTATGTAGTAGTGCGTTTACGCGTTTTATCCGAGTAAATTTAGCTTACGCGTTAAGGTTATTTATAAATTGAGTTTTTCTAAATGTATTTGATTTGGAATCTAAAATACTTTGAATCAATGGAATATAAAATACTTTGAAACACCTAAATGAATTTATTAGTACATGTATATGGAATTATGACCAATGTTCGCGTGTGCGGTTGTATCGCGTGTAAAAATGGTAATTACGCCGAATCACCGATGCATGAAATGTAATGCATGAACTTTTGCAATGCATAAAAGGATTTAATAATTGAAATTCAATTGAAAATCAAGTGTTATAGGGGTAATATAACCAAGTCAACGTCGGGTATTGACCTGAAATTGTCGGTTGTCACAAAATCAGCCTCTCCACCCGAGCCATGTGTGTTGCAGTTGGGCTGTTGATCCGAAACCGGATTCTCATTCATATCCCTCTTGTCATCGTTGGTTATCTCACCATTAGTATTTTGTGACTTACTTGTTTTAAATGAGTTAAAAAAATTTAAGGTTCTAATCTCATTTCAGAAGGTTCGTATATGTTATTTATTATATTATGTTATTTAAAGAAAATACTGTTTCGTAAAAATTTACATCTGATGAAAAAAATAATCTGTTTTTGTCAGACTTCATAATTTGTAACCCTTTTAAAACAGAATACCCAATTAAAACACATTTCGACCTGGCTTGGCTTCGTAAAAGTTTCAAGCTGAGCTTACTCGATTTGTTAATGAGCTATGTTCTAGCGAGCTTTCTAAAGTTTTTTCTAGTGACTGCAAATAAGTTTCTAGTATCGAGCCATTTGAGTAGACCTATTACTCGTAAAAACAACTTAAGAACACCTCTCAAAAGTAATTTACTCATTTTGAATTCTTTAGGTTTTTATATTTATTTAGAATTTGATTTTATTGATTAATATATTTAAAAAAAAATCATTTGACCGGACTATTAATTATTAATTTTATAAGTCCATTTATATTTAATACTAGTGGGTTTGATGGTAGTATATTCTGCTATGAATTATCATGACGGTACATACATGTGATTTTATGGAAATTTTACATGGATTATATAGATATGGTATAGACTTATTTGAGTTTTTTTGGGTGAGAGAGAACTTACTTAAACTTTGGGGGAATTTTTGGTTTTATTAGTCCGGAATGTAAGTAGTTAAACTAGTTTTCTATGGAAATTGGTGTTCATCATTTCCTCTTTGATATGCTGATGTAATAAGTTGAGATGTTACTATGCCCTTAATTTTAATTTTTTTTGGTGGTAAAATGGTATCTTCTGTTTTAATTTTTTTTAGATTATTAGTACTTCATAGTTCTTTTGTTATGATTTTAGTTTCTGTGCTAAGTGATGCATCCTATTGCTTTGTGGTTACATGCATTTGCCAATTCTGCTTAATACCAAATTTGTAATTCTGATTACAGACAGAATTGTAGGCTGGCATAATGTTAAACATTAGATGCATATAAATGCAATTTTGGCGTTTGTACATTATACATTGATTTTGATTTTCGGTAACCATGATTTCCACTTCAGTGTTCAGTTAGGTGATGCGTGTGGGTGCATATGAGGTCTATTACAAGAGTAAAGTCTTGTTCCTGTTTGTTTATAATTTGGCATTAAGTTTAGTTATTGAATTATTATATCATAGATTTGTTGTTCTGTAGACGGTTAAGATTCGTATAGCAAATGCCTCAAAAGCCACAGAAGAATGTGAATTATTTAGATAGTTGCTCCAAGTGTTTATATTTTGTTAAAGAATCATATTTATGATTTAGAATTCTCTGCCATATAGAATGTCATATATGTGGAACATTAACTTTGATATATTGTAATTAAAAATTTTTGTTACCTTTTCGGACCATGAATATATTTTGATGCTTGTTATGATTTGAAAAGATGGTAGCAGTTGGCTCTATCAGTCTATCTCGCCAAAACTTCATCAAATTTTTTGAATTTTTTGGTCAATTAGGTAATTTCTTATTTTACTGTTTCTATATCTCACCAAATCAGTATCCAGGGTATGCCGGTCCCACGGACATCTAGGTTCAAATACCTGGGCTCGTACCTGCAGGAAGACGGAGAGATACACAGCGATGTAGCTCACCGTGTCCAACAGGATGGTGCAAGTGGAGAGCAGATCAGGGATCCTATGTGACAAGAGGTTTCCACCAAAACTAAGGGAAAACTATACAAAGTCGTGGTACGCCCAACTATGCTATATGGAACAGACTGCTGTGCCATAAAGAATCGCACGAGAAACAAATAAAGGTTGCGGAAATGCGAATGCTAAGGTGGATGAGTGGCCATACAAGACTGGATCGGATAAGAAACGAAGTGTTTCGACAGAAGTTAGAAGTGACTTGTATTGCAGATAAAATACGAGAGGGAAGATTAAGGTGGTATGGACATGTCAAGAGGAGACCAATGGCAGCACCGGTCAGAGCAGTGGAGACATCGTCATAGAGGGTAGGAAGGTAGAGGAAGACCTAGGCTGACTTGGGAAAGAGATAATTAGGCGAAATATGTACACTTGCACCTCTCTGAGCCACATGATCGAGGATAGGAGCGAGTGGAGAGCTAGAATTAAAATTAAGCAATTGTAGTGGTTTTGTAGCTAGGAAGGGACTTTGGACATGTCAAGAGGAGACCAATGGCAGCACCGGTCAGAGCAGTGGAGAACAATCGTCATAGAGGGTAGGAAGAGTAGAGGAAGACCTAGGCTGACTTGGGAAGAGATAATTAGGCGAAATATGGTACACTTGCACCTCTCTGAGCACATGATCGAGGATAGGAGCGAGTGGAGACGTAGAATTAAAATTAAGCACTTTTAGTGGTTTCTGTAGCAGGAAGGGACTTTGATTACTTCTTACGGGGCCTGATGTGTATGTAGTACACTGCGACCTTTTAGGGAAAATTTGTTGCTTCCCTGATGCATGCTTGTTCATTTTAAATTTCTTTTTGGTGATATTTTAATGTTTGCTGTATGATGGGTACGGTATCATATATCATATAGCTTATATCGTATGTTTGATTATATGTGATTTCCTAGCTTTATTGCTTTTGTTAGCGAGCCGGTGGTCTCTTTGGAAGCGGTCTCTCTACCTATCTGGATAGAGGAAAGACTTGCCCCCACCTACCCCCCACACCTACTCTTGAGTGGGATATACTGGGTTTAAATTAATTTATTTATTTCTATATCTCACCAAAACTTCATCAAACTCTTTTGAATTTTCAGGTAATTTGGGACTTTGAGTAATTCCTCAATTCATAATGTTTTCTTGATTATAAATTTTATGATGTTTCGGGCAAAGGAATTGGCTTTAAGTGAAGCAGATTCATCAAATTCTGTTGACAATAAGGTAATGTTCATTGGACTTTGTTAACCCAATAACCTATTTTACATGTAGGAGAGGGGTTCTTGTGTAACGGATTTAATGTTTATGTAGATAGTAGATACACCAGTTTTTTTTAACCTTCACTTTTGTGTCCAACATGTAGCTCTATAAAGATTAGAAAATCACTAAACATATGACAATAAGGTGATAAGATGTGTGCTGGAAAGTGATTATGTGTAATGAATTCTAAGATTCAGACAATCTACTGTCGTAGAACCAGATATTGGAGATAGCCGACGGATGTGCTTCCATTATTGGAATTTGTACTAATGAGGTTTGTCAAAGAGGACACTTTGTAAATGGGAGTAAAATCCTCCCATATAAGGTTAGGAAGGGTTAAATAAGTAACTTTAATTACTTTTTTTATGATTAGTTAATTGAGATTTAACCCTTTAAATAATCATTGTTGGGTTCTACTTTCAGATGAGCTACAAAAGTAGCTTGCATCATTTTTTTGGAGAAAACTATAACCGCTAAAGTTCTTCATATGATATTGAAGAGAACTTCAACTTGTTCATTTTGGAGTTTCAACTTTCAACTTGTCTCATTTTAGAGCTTCATATTTGATAGGTGATCCAACTGGGTTGATATAATGTCAGCAAACAACAACAGGAGACACTTGAATCGTTTGTTCTGGAAAGGTATGTTTATCTTGTTTTTGTGAGCTTGGGGTTGAGGTTGTATGATAGGCGGGTCGTGTAATGGGTCATAATGGGTGGTGTTTGAATTCATTTTGAATTCATCTTATTAGTCATGACTTTTCATAAAACTTACATATGCTTAACATTTACAACATCCCATTTAAGGCCCTCATAGGTGTTATGTGTTCATTAAATACTATCATTATAGAGTCAAATAAACGATTATCTTCCTTATTAAAATTCTAGACGAATACGTTTGTTCTCTACACACTAATCATAACAACAAACTAAGTTTTAGTAAAATGGGTTAGTTTGAATTGATTTTAAAAGTAGCTAAATGTGAACAACAAATCCTATAGCTGTAGTTTATATGCTATTGTTAAATAGTTTCTACTAAAATAGTTAACGAATCAAGTGACATGCTTGATATAAAATCACAGAAATAATCATTATGTTTTATGCTTCACAGGAAAATACATTTATGTGCCAAGTGGCCATAACCAGTTCGCAACCAAACGTGCATGGTACTGCAAATCGTGCCCAGAATGTTGTCACAAAATACACATGAAAAAATGGAAATGGTCCTGTAGCGCACACAGTGGCATCTCTGAACCAAATAATGCAAGTGAAAGGCAAACTCAAAGTTGTTTACATCAAAAAGACTAAATTTTCTTCTACTTCTTCTAAAGTTACAATAGTTATATCACTAGACCTTAAATTAAGAAATAACATCGCATCATACTACTCATTAATGCCTTTATAGCATCATTTTTTTGTATAGCGAAATTCACCGTGCAACACGCGTGGAAAAAAATGAATGCCCCACAAACTCAGTCGTTGCTTTCTACTTACTTCACATCACCATAATCAAAATCCCTAAAACAACATACCACACACCACAACCCAACAACTACGAGACGACAACACAGCCGTACCCGCCGCTGCGCGCGGATTCCCACTAGTAATCTCAAATGATATAAACATAATCGGTTATACTCATAAAATGCTTCATGTATTGATAATCATAAATAGAAAGTTTGCTATGATCTGCAAGGATTGTAGCGTTCAATCATAGAATTCCTAATTTTTATCAATAGTTTGACATATGCTCTGTACTATTAACTAGCTAAACTAGCCTGACACATTCTACTATATCACTAATATATACGAAATGTACAAAAACTATATTAGCATTGAGTTTATTCATAGCATTAACTAAGAGCTCATTCGCATTGTCAGTGCGAATGACCAACCCTTGTCTGCATTACTTAGTTTATTCATCAGCATCAAACTCAGTCCGCATTGAGTACTTGTGCTTCATCTGCATCAGGTGTAGCATCCATCCACGTTTTGCTATATCCACATTAGGTTCAACACTTGGAAAATCTCTAAAACAGGATAACTAACCTATCAACACTTGAATTGACACGTATGATCATTTCAAGATCCAACAATACTAGAAACTGCTGCTGCTGTTGCCACTACTCCTACTTCTACTATTCTGCTGCTGCTGTGTTAATAGAAGTCCCTTTTTAGAGGACTTATGTTTTCCCATTCTCACCAAAAGGGGGGGGGGGGGGGGGTAGTAGTCAAATTCCCCGGATGCCATTTAATTTCGTTTTTTATTTCACTGGTGAAAACAGTGAAAATTCTCCAATCCTAGTTTTTTTTTTGTCTCCAAGTCCGACGGATGGTATTCTCCATTTACCCCGGGTGTCACTGTCACCGCGGGGGTAGTTTTCTCAGTTCCCACACCGTATGCCCTTATCTTTAACAGTTATCATCGATTAGAACATGTGCCGATATATTTTTTGGTACTTATACCGTTTTCTCACCAAAAACCGGGGGGGGGGGGGGGTGATAGTCAATTCCTCGGACGCCATTTAATTTTGTTTTTATTTCACCGGTGAAACAGTGTGAAATTCTCCAATCCTAGTCTTTTTTTGTCTCCAAGTCCGACCGGATGGTATTCTCCATTTACCCGGGTGTCACTGTCACCGCGGGGGTAGTTTTCTCAATTCCACACCGTATGCCCTTATCTTTAACAGTTATCATCGATTAGAACATGTGCCGATATATTTTTTGGTACTTTATACCGTTTTCTCACCAAAAACCGGGGGGGGGGGGGGGGGGGGGATAGTCAAATTCCCCGGACGCCATTTAATTTCGTTTTTATTTCACCGGTGAAAACAGTGAAATTCTCCGATCCTAGTTTTTTTTTTTTTTGTCTCCAAGTCCGACGGATGGTATTCTCCATTTACCCCGGGTGTCACTGTCACCGCAGGGGTAGTTTTCTCAGTTCCCACACCGTATGCCCTTATCTTTAACAGTTATCATCGATTAGAACATGTGCCGATATATTTTTTTGTACTTATACCGTTTTATCTTCTGGTTATGCAGAACACCTTCTATGATATTAGATCTAATACCCTTTTTATCATATACATGGATTAAAAGGGGAATATACGGTACTTAAAAAAAACAATTAAAAAAAATACATATACCAGCACCCATTAAGTGAATATCGGCACCTTTTCCTTTCCATCGGTTAAATAAAATGAACGGTCTTAAGTTATTAAACATTCATTAAAGCATGCTGTTTCCAAATAGTAAAACCCTTTTGAATTCTTCCATCAGCGAAGAAAATGCATATAAAACCATACGCAAATATGCATGATATCCCAGTCTCATTCTTGGCTTGAATTAACAGTCACGACTCACGACATTAATGTCATCGACTATTTATCGTGAGAGGTATGTTTCGAAGTAGACGTTTATATTTACAAACACCTCACTTTAGACAGGGCCGGCTTAGAGGACCTCAAAAGATTATTTATATAAACCCTCCTCATTTATTCGGGTTGGGACCGTCAAAAATAAACTAATAAATTTACAATTGGCGGAGTTAAAAAAAAATTATTTTAAGTTATTTATTATGCTTGTATAATCATATTTAGATTAAGTTTATTTTTCTAGCTTTTTTGATGCAAAATCTTTAATAAATTCTTCGTAATCAATTCTTTTAAAAATTCTTTTTCAATCGACAGAAGAGCTAAACCGTTTAATCTTTCTTGTGACATAGTAGATCGTAAATAATTTTTTATAAGTTTTAATTTGGAAAAACTACGGTCTGCAGAACCAACAGTTACGGGAATTGTTAAAATAACTCGGTAGACAATAAATGCATTTGGAAAAGAGTTAAAGTTTTTAATATAATTTAGAGTAAATTACCATTTTCGTCTCCGTGGTTTGGTGAAAATTGTCACTTTAATCTAATAGTTTGTTTTTTCGCATCTGGGTCCCTGTGATTTACAAATCTTGTCATATTCATCCAGTCCGTTAACTCCATCCAAAATTTCCGTTAATGTAGGGGTATATTGGTCATTTTACATATATGTTTTTTTTAAACCTGATTTAATATATACTCTTTAAATACATTGCTATTTTAGTCCCTATGGTTTGAGCGTATTTGCTAATTTAGTCCAAAAATAACCACCACACCACTACCCGTCACAAGAACCAGCGAACCACCGCCACCACCCTATCACAAAGCCAACAACACCACACCAGAGCGCCCACCACCACCACGCACATCGGATCGTCGCTACCATGTAAACCCTAAAAATCGATAATCAATATTGGACTTGTAATATACCACTTCGAAAATGCATATCAAACCCTACTAATACCTCTACAATACTCGTTTTCAAGGGTTCCATATACGTTTTGAAGGGGTTTGTTATAAGTTTGAGATTAACGGTTGGTTTCTAGGGTCCACATGGTGGTGGTGATCTAGTGTGTGATGGTGGAGATCTAATGTGTGGTGGGGAGATCTAATGTGTGGTGGTGGTGCCCGTCTGGTATGGTGTGGTGGTTTTTTATGATAGGGTGTTCTGATGGAGTGGTGGTGGTTTTGTGGCGTGGTGGTGGTGTGGTGTGTAAATACGAGGTCCAACTCTGATGGTTCGGTCTTGTTGAACTTCAATCCACCGATGCTCTCTAAAGCTTCACACCTACGCATAATGAAAAACAACACCAGTTAAGGTGGTGGTGCCCGTCTCGTGTGCTGATTTACAGGGATTATTCCCCGGCAAATCCATTACCTTTTATGTTCTCCGACCGTTACTGAATTATCGGTTATGATTGGGGTGATTCCGATGTAATTAAATGCGGGGCACGTGTCCTGCTGGCTTACCCGTTCCGCCGCATGGGCCGGGCTTTCGGGTTCTGGTACTCGGTCTTGTGTGGGTATTTGTACCCTACGTCTACATGGTGGTTCCATCACGGTTGGTGGTGATATGGTGTTTTATGCCAAGGGGTGGGATTTTTGGTGGATGTTTGGCTGAAACATGTTCAAACCACAGGGACTAAAATAGCAATTTGTTTAAAGGGAATATATTAAATGGTGTTTAAAAAATAGAAAAATAAAACATATATGTAAAATGACCAATATACCCTTCATTTAATGGAGAATGTTGGATGAAGTTAACGAACTGGATGAATATGACAAGATTTGTAAACCACAGGGACCCAGATGCGAAAAAATATACTATTGGATGAAAGCGGCAATTTTCACCAAACCACAGGGACGAAAATGACAATTTACTCTATAATTTAGTATATCAACATTGTGTCAAATTCTAAGTGTATACTTTCTCTTAAATTTCACATTCATCAGTGATAGGCAGAAGGTACATCACTTGGTATTATGTTTTTCTATACAACAGGTTCTTGGTGCTGATAATTTGGTATTATGTTTTTCTATACTACAGGGTATCATACAGCAGTACAACAGGTTTTTTCAAGTGCTGACCACAGGTATTGTTTAAGGCATGTGCATGAAAACATGAGGTCAAGATGGAGGGGACAGTTATTCAAGAATTTGTTATGGAAATATGCTACTTAAACTACTGTGCCATACTTTGAGAAAGCATGAAGGAAGTGAATCCACAGACCCAAAACTATATCAATGTTTGAGAGAAATTTCACCAGGCATTAGTGTAGAGCTTACTTTACTGGTAAGTATAACAATTTGCATTTTATTGATTTTCAAACAAAAAGTCTATGTTCCTGTGTATTTATAGCAATTGGAACTTGAATTATGTAGGAAGGGCAACAATGATGTACGTTTAAACAACTTGTGTGAAGTATTCAACAAACAATTAGAAGAAGGAAGAGACAAACCAATTATAACTTGTTTGGAGTTCATTAGAGAATACTTGATGAAGAGGATTGTGGCTGTGCATAAATTGATTTCAAAGTGTGAAGGTACTTTAACCCAAATGCTACAAAATTATTTGAAAAGATAAAGGTTGATGCAGTTAATATGACTGTCATCTAGAATGGTTAGAGTAAATATCAGGTTAGTGGTCCTTCACATGAACAATTTGTTGTTCAAATTAATGAAAAAACATGCTCTTGTAGAAGGTGGGAATTAATTTTAATGCCATGTAAAACATGTTGTGGCTATGATGTGGGATATGGCTTCTCATGGAATTGAAGTAGGCTTACCAGAAACATGGATTTCTAAAGTGTATTGGCTAGACACTTAGAAGAAAGTTTATGCTAATACAGTTGACCCAATCAATGGTAGGAATATGTGATCACCATCTATTTATCCAACGATTCTCATACCACCAAAACATCATAAACCAATTGGAAGACCAAGAAAGAAGAGAAAGAAAAGTGCAGATGAATTAGCTCAAGAAGTTTCTAAGAAAGGGAAAATGGCAAGAGTTGGTCAATCAGTCACTTGTAAGAAGTGTGGACAGAAGGGTCATAACAAAAGGTCTTGTAAATGTCAAAAGAAGGGTCACAACAAGCTGTTTAATATGACCATGTGTGGTGTCTTTTGTACATGTTGATTGTGTTCTTTTGAACATCCATTGTTGACTGTATTATCTATGTGTTGTTTTATTAGAATATGCAAGTTATGGTCATTCTGTGTTGTTTTATCTATTGTGTTCTTTTGAATATCCATTGTTGACTGCATTTGAACATCCATTCTGTGTTGTTTTATTAGAATATGCAAGTTGTGGCCAAATATTTGAGAATATAAATTTCATCAGTGTTGTTTTTTACTTATGCCACTGCATGTTGACTGCATTTCATCACTGCATTTCATCAACATGCCATTGCATATGTATGCAAGTTATGGACACATATTTGCCATGCTATTGCATTTCATCACTGAATCCAAAAAAGGAACAATTATTCCATTGAACCATCATACAAAGAACCAACATATAACCATCATACAAGAACCAACATCCCATGAAACCTCACATTTGGTCATTCACAGCAAAAACATAGATTTAAAACATTAATTTACTTATATATGTAATATATATATTGCAGCGGAAAGATGTAGAAATTTCAATTCATTACAACGCAGTTAAATTAAATATAAACATCGTCTTTAACTATCAAAAACTCTTTAAAGTCCTCTTAAATTCTTCTCCATCAGGGATGCCAGTCTTTAGATGCCAAGAAGCTTCAGATCCATGCTCCCATCCCTTAAGACCTAACGTTCACTGTCAACTTATATGCATACAAAGGTCAGCTTCGCTGAGTGAATTCTAGGTTTACTTTGTTAAATAACTTTTGTAAGAGGTTTTAGCTTTAACAGTTAAAAATAATCATCATCTATCAGAACATTAATACACACAGGCTATCACTTTATCGGTACTTTACCGTTACTTGTTATTATTACTCTCTTTATCCGTCAATTCCCTGTCACTATCGGTGCCTATGATAAACATAGGACTTTACCGACACGCCAATTTAGGCCTTACTGTCGTACCCAATCAGCCCATTATTGTCATGCCAATTCATGGCCTTACAGACCTGCCTGTTCGAGCATTTACTTTATCAGGGTGAGGGCACAACGAATGCAACCCTCCTTTATCAATTGCTTGCAAGGCTTTACTTTCTCAAGGTACACGTTATGGGCCCAATAACAGTTCTTTAAGTTTCACTTATATCTTTAGTTTCACATGCACTTAACACATAATAAGAAGCAAACTCTTAGTCTAAGCATTCACATATCATCAATCATGAGAGATAAACCAGATAACTGACCTTACTTTGAAAAATTTTATTTCTTGATAAAGGTCTTAAAAAACCGTCATCATAAAAGTATGTATTTTAGTATGCATATCACCCCAAAACATTGAAAACTGGTAAAGGAGGGGTCTAGAACTCACCTGAACTTAGCAAAATAGCTTCAATTTAAATAACTTAAGCTATAGTCCGAGTACACAAGCTGCACGGAAGTTAATACACAAAAACGTCATTTTCTTCACAATTTCGCTGACAGTTTCGCTGGCAGTTTCGCTGCCAGTTTCGCTGGGCAGCACTTCTGCCAGTTTCACTGGACAGATTCGCTGCTATGAGCGCCCAACTTTCGTTGGAATTTCCTAGATTCGCTAAGTCTATAGGTCAACCTGGGCACTAGCGAAATTACCGACGAAACTGTAGTTTCGTACCAGCGAAACTGTAGTTTCACTGGATTTCTCTTAGTTTCGCTGGATGAGTGCACAGTTTCGCTGGATGAGTGCACAGTTTCGTTGATCGGGGGCACAATTTCGCTGGATGAACAAAAATGACGAACCAGCCCGTTTTTAACCCAAAATCTTAACTTTTTACGTCCAAATCCTTGGTTTACCTTCCATGAAACCATTTCTAACCTTTTTACACGTTTTCATACGTAAAAATTTGACCTTTATGTGTTTCTTTGAAACTTTTCAAAACCCAAAACCCTAGAATCTGGGTTTGATCTATAGAAGGGTTTAGAGGTCGATTCTTACCTAGATTTGTTGCTCTTTTCTTATGGTTTGATGCTCCAACACCTAGATCTTCAATCTTTCAACCTTTAAAGCTCCAAATCTTAACTTTTCTTACTTTCTCTCTCTACTTTCTCTCTCTACGAATTTTGGGGCTAGGGTTGCAATTGATAGAATGGAGGCTGCTCACGCATGTTTAAGGGCTGATTAAGGGCCCTTAAACCCATCAAAACATAGCCCATTAAGGTTAATTTGGTCCATAGCCCACTAATTTACCTTTCTTTCTTAAATTAACCTTAAAAGCCTATTATTATTAAATGGCTTGCTTCGGGAAATTTCGGGGCGTTACAAGTCTCCCCCACTTATTTAGGTTTCGTCCTCGAAACCTGCCTCGTCGTTAAACAGATCGGGGTATTGTCATCTCATTTCCTCCTCGAATTCCCAGGTGGCATCTGACCCCTTTGGTGTTTCCATTGCACTTTGACTTGCTTGACTACTTTGTTTCTCAATTGTTTCTCCTTCCGGTCCAATATAGCCACTGGTTGCTCTACATAATTCAGCTTCTTGTCAACTTCGATGTCGTCTAGAGGCACAACTGCCTCATCTGGTGCTAAACATTTCCTTAAATGCGATACATGAAAGGAGGTATGAATCCCACTTAACTTGTTGGGGAGGTCCAACTTATAAGCTACACTCCCAACCTGAGCCACTATCTTGAATGGCCCGATAAATCTTGGACTTAACTTCCCCCTCTTTCTAAATCGAATAATCCCTTTCCATGGCGAAACCTCAACATTACTTTATCCCTAACTCTGAACTCTATTGGTTTCCTTCTCTTATCGGCATATGATTTTGTCTGTCCTTTGCCGCCTTCATGCATGCTCTGATTGTTCCTAATTTCTCTGTTGTGGCTTCCACCATCTCCAAACTCCCTAGTTCTTTCTGACCGACATCACCCCAACAAATAGGAGTTCTGCACCGTCGACCATACAATAACTCATATGGGGGCATTTAATACTGGCGTGGTAGCTGTTGTTATAAGAGAACTCTGCTAGTGGCAACTGATCATCCCAGTTACCGCCGAATTCGATAACGCATGCCCGAAGCATATCTTCCAGTGTCTGGATCGTTCTTTCTGATTGCCCATCGGTCTGCGGGTGGTATGTGGTACTAATGTGCAACCTCGTGCCTATTTCTTCATTGAACTTTTTCCAAAACTTTGAGGTGAATCGCGTACCTCTATCTGAAACTATCGATACGGGCATACCATGTCGCCCCACAATTTCTCGGATAAACAATTCGGCAAGCTTTTCTGAACTAATCGCTTCCTTGATTGGCAAGAAATGTGCACTCTTAGTCTGTCTATCAACTATCACCCATATCGCGTCATGGCCTTTTGTTGTGCGTGGTAGTTTGGTGATAAAGTCCATGGTAACATGTTCCCACTTCCATTCTGGTACTTCTAATGACTGAACATAACCATAAGGTCTTTGGTGCTCAGCCTTCACTTGTAGGCACGTTAGACATTTATTCACATATGCAACCACATCTCCCTTCATCCCAGGCCACCAATAATCTTTTTTCAAGTCGTGGTAAATCTTATTTGCTTCTAGGTGTATTGAGTAGCGGGTCTTGTGCGCTTCATCCATAATCTTTTCTCGCAAGTCGCCATGCCTCGGAACCCATATCCTGCTGTGGAAGGTCTTAACACCCAAGGTGTTCTCTACCAATTCATCTACTTTCCCACCATCCTTTCCTTCTTGATTTGTTGCTCTTTTAAAGCGTCCATTTGAGCTTCGCTTATCATGCTCATAACATCTGGGGTCACTACTAGTTGGCACGCCTTCACCCGGATTGGTTTCATATCCTTCCTTTCGGCTTAGGGCATCGGCTACAACATTTGCCTTACCCGGGTGATAATGGATTTCATAGTCGTAATCCTTTATCAGCTCCAACCACCTCCTCTGTCTCATATTTAGGTCTTTCTGCTCAAAGAAGTATTTCAGACTTTTGTGGTCGGTAAATATGGTGCACTTAGTTCCATACAAATAATGTCTCCATATCTTTAATGCGAACACTACTACGGCAAGTTCCAAATCATGAACCGGGTAATTAACCTCCGTGTCCTTTAGCTGCCTGGATGCGTAAGCTATAACCTTTCCTCTTTGCATCAACACACAGCCTAACCGCAGTAAGAGGCATCGGAGTATACCGTTAAGTCTTCATCTCCCTCCGGTAGGGTTAGTACAGGAGCTTTGGTTAGTCTATCCTTCAATTCTTGAAACGCATCTTCCTGTTCTTTTCCCCAGTCAAACACCACGTTCTTCCTCGTTAACCTTGTTAATGGGGAAGCTATCTTTGAGAAATCTTTAAAGAACCTTCTATAATAGCCAGCCAATCCCAAGAAACTACGGATTTCGGATGGCGTCCTTGGGGAATTCCATTACATAACTGCTTCAACTTTTGCTGGATCAACCATAACTCCCTCGGAATTTATAACGTGCCCTAAAAATTGCACCTCCCGTAGCCAGAATGCACATTTAGAGAACTTCACATACAGTTTCTCCTTTCGTAATGTTTCTAACACCTCCTTGATATCATAGGCGTGGTCTCCTTCGTTCTTTGAGTATATCAAGATATCGTCAACGAAGACTATTACTGGTATGTCCAACATCGGGCGACACACGCGATTCATTAAGTCCATAAATGCTGCAGGAGCATTGGTTAGCCCGAAAGACATAACCAGAAACTCATAGTGGCCATAGCGCGTTCGGAAAGCCGTCTTTGGGATATCTTGCTCCCTTACTTTCAGTTGATGATATCCAGATCGGAGATCTATTCGGGAGAACCAGCTTGCCCCTTGCAACTGATCAAACAGATCGTCTATCTTGGGTAGAGGGTATCGATTCTTTACGGTCAACTTATTCAATTCCCTGTAATCTATACACATCCTCATGCTGCCATCCTTCTTCTTCACAAACAACACTGGGGCACCCTATGGAGAAATAGTAGGCCTAATGAATCCTTTGTCAAGAAGTTCTTGCAGTTGTGACATGAGCTCCTTCATCTCGGACGGGGCTAGGCGGTAGGGTGCTTTGGCAATGGGCTGGGCACCTGACAGTAAATCAATTTGAAACTCTATCTCCCTATCCGGTAGTACCCTGGGCAGATCCTCCGGGAATACATTAGGAAAGTCCCACACCACTGGTACATCTGACAACTCTTTTGCTTTATCTTTAACATCTTTGACATATGCTAGATAAGCTCCGCACCCTCACCTCATACATTTCTCCGCCTTGATCATGGAAATGATCCTTGGAACCTTGCAATCGTTATCACCGTAGATCGTAACTGGACTACCATCTGGAGCCGTTAATCGGATCATCTTTTGCTGGCATACTATGTTAGCATCATAGGCAGCTAACCAATCCATCCCTAGTACGATATCGAAACCTCCTAAGGGCATGGCAAACAATTGTGCGGGAAAGTAATGACTTCCTAGTTTAATGTGGCAATCCTCTAATATTTTGACTATTCTCATTGACTTACCATCGGCCATTTCTACCTCGAAAGCATCATCTATTTCCTTAGTTTGGATATCTAGAGTAGCACAGAAGGATACAAATACAAAACTCTTACTGGCACCACTATCAAATAATATGGAGGCACAAACACCATTGACAAGGAACACACCTGACACCACGTCCGGGTCCTTCCTTGCCTCCTTCTTGTTCATGGTGAAAGCCCTTGCCTTGACCTTGGGCTTTCCATCATCCCCTGTCATTATTCCCGCTTGTTCCGAGTTTCCCGGCTTAGCTTTCTTGCAATCCCTGATGTGGTGCCCCGACTCATGGCAGTTGAAGCACTTGTTCATTTCCGGGCATTCTCTAGCCATGTGACCAGTTTTCCCACACCGGTAGCACCCATAGCTACCCACTCAGCACTCTCCGGGATGCCTCCTCCCACACTTCCCACATTCCTTAACTTCCTCGACCCCCTTCACAATCACTTGTTTTGCATCCACCCTTGCTTTCTTGTTTCCCGGTTGGTAGTTACCATTTCCATACCTCTTCCCATTATTATTCCAAACCTTCCTCGTCTCACCCACTGTCACTAGCCTGCGATGATCATACAACCTTCCATTAAGGTCCACTGCTGACCTAAAAGTACTAGGTTGGGCAGTGACCATGTCTCTACGAATGTCCAAAGGCAACCCTTGTATGTACCTCTTGATCCTCTTGGATTCAGGAGTCACCAAGTCAGGCACCAGACGTGCCATTTCATTAAATTTTGTAGTGTACTCCTGATGTGTCATGTTTCCAGCCTCCAAGCTCACAAACTCTTGTTCAATCTTATCAAGCTCTCTTTCCGGACAGTACTCCTCTATTACCAACCTCTTCATTTCTGGCCACTTCATCCTCTTAATAGCCTCCTCCCCGTAAGACTTAACGACGTTATCCCACCAACACAGTGCTGGATCCAAAATGGAATGGGCAAACTTCACCTTTTGGTTTTCCCGGCACTCGTTGATCCTCAGCACGGCTTCCATTTCCCTTATCCAACGCTGAGCAGTAGCAGCGTTACCAGTGCCGTCAAATGTTGGGGGCTTACACCTCTGAAAAGCCCCGTAGCTACACCCTTTGCTACCTCTTCAACCTTAGAATCGTCATTGTTACCCAGACGATCTTCCTCATCGCTCATTTCCTCAGTCTTGACTGCTTCCTTCTTATCAACCTTCTTTGAGGTCGTACCCTTTTTATCATCGCCCTTAACCTGCTCCACAACCTCCGCAAGCAGAGCGGGTATCACTCCAGATAGGATCTGGTGCACCTTTTGGGCAATAACTTCCTTTACTATTTCCTTCAGCTTTGCATGGTCAGTGGTAGGCCCCTCGGCTCCCGTTTCTAACTCAACCTCTTCCTTATCCGGTTCCTCAATCGGCTTTCTGGTTGACCTTTTTGTCAGTTTTGCAGTTTTACTTGCAGTTTCTTTGGCCTTAGTAGGGGGCCTTCCCCTAGTGCTTCTCCGGGTGACCATAGCTGGAACTGCTTTCTTTGGTGCCATTCTTTCTACTTCCTATAAGATTTAGAATGTCAATATGGTCTTTCAAGGAAAGTTCAGATCACGACAAGTTTTGTAATTTTTAATAACAGTGTCCAGTTGTGATTAACTACTTACAGAACTTCTCATGTCTTAAACTCTCCTATCCTGAACCACACTAACACTAGAACCTACTATACCTATTCTATGTACGTATAGGTCACATAATTTCAGATAGGCACCACAGATAATATTATCATACCCTACCCTCGATTCTAACTTAAATAAGAAGGCACTACCCATCAAAATAATACTTACAACATATTTTGTTACCTCTTGGCATGGAGCTTCTTGGACTGGCACCCTTGACACTTGGTCCTATTGTCTATTTAAGTTTAGGTTTACAAAATGTTTTCCCAAATCTCTTAAACATTGGCTCTGATACCAACTTGTAAGGCCCTGATCCTAGGAAACCTCACAGTTGGTCATTCACAGCAAAAACATAGATTTAAAACATTAATTTACTTATATATGTAATATATATATATATATATATATATATATATATATATATATATATATATATATATATTGCAGCGGAAAGATGTAGAAATTTCAATTCATTACAACGCAGTTAAATTAAAGTATAAACATCGTCTTTATCTATCAAAAACTCTTTAAAGTCCTCTTAAATTCTTCTCCATCAGGGATGCCAGTCTTTAGATGCCAAGAAGCTTCAGATCCAGGCTCCCATCCCTTAAGCCCTAACGCTCACCTGTCAACTGATATGCATACAAAAGTCAGCTTCGCTGAGTGAATTCTAGGTTTACTTTGTTAAATAACTTTTGTAAGAGGTTTTAGCTTTAACAGTTGAAAATAATCATCATCTATCAGAACATTAATACACACGGGCTATCACTTTATCGGTACTTTACCGTTACTTGTTAATTGTTACTATTCTTTATCTGTCAATTCCCTGTCACTATCGATGCCTATGATAAACATAGGACTTTACCGACACGCCAATTTAGGCCTTACTGTCGTACCCAATCAGCCCATTATTGTCATGCCAATTCATGGCCTTACAGACCTGCCTGTTCGAGCATTTACTTTATCAGGGTGAGGGCACAACGAATGCAACCCTCCTTTATCAATTGCTTGCAAGGCTTTACTTTCTCAAGGTACACGTTATGGGCCCAATAACAGTTCTTTAAGTTTCACTTATATCTTTAGTTTTACATGCACTTAACACATAATAAGAAGCAAACTCTTAGTCTAAGCATTCACATATCATCAATCATGAGAGATAAACCAGATAACTGACCCTTACTTTGAAAAATTTTATTTTCTTGATAAAGGTCTTAAAAACCGTCATCATAAAAGTATGTATTTTGTATGCATATCACCCCAAAACATTGAAAACTGGTAAAAGAGGGGTCTAGAACTCACCTGAACTTAGCAAAATAGCTTCAATTTAAATAACTTAAGCTATAGTCCGAGTACACAAGCTGCACGGAAGTTAATACACAAAAACGTCATTTTCTTCACAATTTCGCTGACAGTTTCGCTGGCAGCTTCGCTGCCAGTTTCGCTGGCAGTTTCGCTGGCAGTTTCGCTCCCAGTTTCGCTGGGCAGCACTTCTGCCAGTTTCGCTGGATAGATTCACTGCTATGAGCGCCTAACTTTCGTTGCAATTTCCTAGATTCGCTAAGTCTATAGGTCAACCTGGGCACTAGCGAAATTACCAACGAAACTGTAGTTTCGCACCAGCGAAATTGTAGTTTCGCTGGAATTCTCTTAGTTTCGCTGGATGAGTGCACAGTTTCGTTGGATGAGTGCACAGTTTCGCTGATCGGGGGCACAGTTTCGCAGGATGAACAAAAATGACGAACCAGCCCATTTTTAACCCAAAATCTTAACTTTTTACGTCCAAATCCTTGGTTTACCTTCCATGAAACCATTTCTAACCTTTTTACACATTTTCATATGTATAAATTTGACCTTTATGTGTTTCTTTGAAACTTTTCAAAACCCAAAACCCTAGAATCCGGGTTTGATCTATAGAAGAGTTTAGAGGTCGATTCTTACCTGGATTTGTTGCTCTTTTCTTAGGGTTTGATGCTCCAACACCCAGATTTTCAATCTTTCAACCTTTAAAGCTCCAAATCTTGAGTTTTCTTTACTTTCTCTCTCTACTTTCTCTCTCTATGAATTTTGGGGCTAGGGTCGCAATTGATAGAATGGAGGCTGCTCATGCATGTTTAAGGGCTGATTAAGGGCCCTTAAACCTATCAAAACATAGCCCATTAAGGTTAATTTGGTCCATAGCCTACTAATTTACCTTTCTTTCTTAAATTAACCCTTAAAAGCCCATTATTATTAAATGGCTTGCTTCGGGAAATTTCAGGGCGTTATAATATAACTAGCAAACATTTCGATATTCTCATTAACATAACCATCATACAAAGAACCAACATATAACCATCATACAAATGACCTTTACAACATATTTAGGCCACTTTGATTACAAAGAAGAACAAAAACAAGCACCAACTTAAAACTAGCAAACATTTCAATTTTCTATTCTGATCAGTAGCATCCTTAGCCATTGCTTCATTCCTGTTACACCTCTCTAACAATCCAGGTATAATCTCTGCACTTCTTCAACACATCGGGGGATCTGACCACGAAACAAATCCACAACTTGCACCCTGGGTTTTGAAGTTGGTTCGATTAGCAAAGAACAAAGGCAGAGAGGTTGGTGCGCGTCCAAGAAGTCCGAAAGAGGGGAATGAGATTACCTTTTTAGCACAACAATAGAACCTGCGTCCTGGGTTTGCGCGCGTCCAAGAAGTGCGAAAGAGGGTTGGCGCTCCACAACTGCACATCACCATCTCATCCGCCATTGCTGTGAATCGAGTGAAGAAGTGATGTAAGGTCCCGTTCCCGGGCACCTCACAGTTGGTCATTCATTGCACATAAAATATATAGTTTCATTAACATAATACAATCTTGCAGTGGAAATCTTTGAATTAACTTTCAAATTTACTATAAATGCTTTTGCCAGTTAATACAACGTACATAATTTACAAAATATCAATTGTTGCATTACATCACAAAAGCATTATACAAAAGATTATATCGTTGCTGATTACAAAATGGTCATAAACAGTGACCTCTAGTTTAAAAACATTAAAACTACATCTAAAAAAGATTCCTTAAGTAATCCCTTTTACCGGGATCCTCAAGCAACACTTGCATGCCACATAATGCATGGCAGCATTATCAACAGGAGAATGCCATCCCAAAAGAGCTGAGTAGCCGCCCTGTGCCATCCTCAGTAACACTACCTGTCAACTGGAAACACATAAAAAGTCAGCGTTGCTGAGTGAGTTCTAGTTTTATAATAAACATACTTTGTTTTCATTAGAATCATTCTTTTCTTTCTCGCGATCATACATCATACGTACGCATAGGTAATACTTTTATTATCTCTTTCATTCATTCATTCACTCGTTATACATCATTATCATTCAGATCCCAATTAGATCCCGTCAGGATTTACCCACTTCATGGCACTTAGCCATGATTACTGTGGTCGAATGACGAGGTTTCAGTTGTCATTTAGATCCTGTCAGGCTTTACCCACTTCATGGCACTCAGCCATGATTACTGTGGTCGAATGACAAGGATTCCGTTTCGTTCTTTATTACGACATTTCATTCGTGAACATACATCATACATACATACAGATAATAACTATTATTATCTTCATCATTCGTTCGTTCATTACATCTTTTCTTGCACATTTGATTTCATTTGTACCAATACCATAGGCTACACCCCAAACAGTCTTAGCTACTAGGCCGAAGTCAATCCATAGACAGCTAAGCGTAGTGCCACAGTATGGGCCGAGGTCAACAAATGAACAACAAGCGTATGCCACAGTACTAGGCCGAAGTCTATGGTGAGACAGCTAAACATGGTGCCACAGTACTAGAGGTAAGCGGTAGAGGTACAGTACGAATGGTCAATCACAAAGAAGGACCACTTTTTCCTTATCCAATGCTTGCAAGACTTCTTTCATTCGTTCATTAATGCATGTATTCGTCATCGTATTTCTTTTCATTCATTCATTAATACATGCATTCATCGTTATGTTCCTCTTTCATTATCTTCCACTTTACGTTACATAATACTTTGTTCATTCATTATCATAATACGCAAAGTTTTAGAAAGATAAGCAGACAATATCATACGGAACATACACACGTCATTCACACACATCATCATGCAAGGCATCATACATACATAGCCCACATCAACAGTCAACTACAGGCACTTAAGGAAATTCCATGTCGGGACTTGCTCCTGCATTTTCCCCCGAAAGCCAGTACTCCACTATGCAATCTTCTCGAGTTCAACAACCCTAATTATTCCTCCTAAACCTTGGGAATCATACTAGGATTTCGTACAAACACATACAAGCCACAATCATACCTTAAACATACTACCTGTGATTACACCCCAAATGGGTCAAACATACACATTTCAAGAAACGGGTTTATATGTGTTCTAGCCCCAAAATCGTTTAAACAAGTAAATGAGGGGTCCTAGAACTCACTTGTACTCGAGGAGTAGCTTCTCAATCAAGCTTTAAAAGAGAGGGTTGCACTACACCGCCTGCAGATAAGTTAACACTCAAAAGAGTTAATTTCTGCCTAAATTCGCTGCTAGTTTCGCCAGCAGTTTCGCTAAGTATCAGCAGTTTCGCTGCTAGTTTCGCCAGCAGTTTCGCTGTTAGATTCGTCAACAGTTTCGCTAGGCGATCAGCAGTTTCGCTGCTAGTTTCGCCAGCAATTTCGTCGGTAAGTTCGCTGGCAGGTTCGCTGGCAGTTTCGCTGCAAGTTTCGCTGCCAGTTTCGCCCAACTTTCGTTGGATAACCTTGTCGGCGAAATTACATGCGAAACTATAGTTTCGCTGGAATACTCGTAGTTTCGCTGGATACATTCCTAGTTTCGCTGGATGAATGCTTAAATTCGTAGAACGGGCTGAAAATTACGAATCAGCCCATTTTAACCCAAAACTTCAATCTTTTACACCCAAAACCTTGGGTTATCATCCAGGAAGCTATATCTAAGCTTTTTACATGTTTTCTTACATAAAAACGTGAGTTTTTGGGCGATTCTTGCGACTTTCAAAAACCACAAAACTAGAATCCGGGTTTTCATCAAAAGGAACAATTAAATGATGTTTCTTACCTGGATTCTTGTTGTTTGGAAGCCCACGAACACCAATCTTCGATCTCTTGACCAACCGATCCTCGAATCAACACTTTCTCTCTCTACACTCTCTCTCTAGAAATTAGGTGTTGAGTGTAAATGAGAGTTGCTCAGCTGATTCGTTTATATATATATCAGGCGTTCCCGGGACCTTAAACTCGTCAAGCTCATGACCCGAAGAGTTAACTTGGTCTAACACCCATAACCATCCTATTTTCATTAAATGGTCTCGTCTAAGCCCATTATTATCATTTGGCTTGCTTAGACAATATTTCGGGTGTTACAAGTCCACCCCCCTTATTTAGGTTTCGTCCCCGAAACCTGTTATTCCTCGAACAAGTGTCGGTAACGCCGCATTTCTTTTCTATCGATGATTGCCACTGGTTGCTCCACATAATTGAGCCGTTCACCTACCTCGATATCCTCCAGTGGAACAATCATATCCTCATCGGCCAAACACTTCCTCAGATGAGATACGTGGAATGTCAGGTGAATTCCACTTAACTCATCTGGTAACTCCAACCTATAGGCCACCTCTCCTACTCGGGCAATGATTCGGAAAGGACCTATATACCGCTGGCTCAGTTTGCCCCACTGTCGGAACTGGATAATTCCTTTCCAAGGTGAGACCTTCAACATAACCCGGTCACCCACCTGGAACTCAATCGGTCTGCGTCGTTTATCGGCGTACGACTTCTGTCTGTCTTTGGCTGCCTTCACGTAGGCCTTGATCTTTTCAAGCTTTTCAGTCGTAGCCTCGATCACTTCGACGCTCCCTAATTCCTTCTGACCAATATCACCCCAACAAGCGGGTGTCCTACATCTCCTACCATATAGCATCTCATAAGGTGGCATGCCAATGCTGGCATGATAGCTGTTATTGTATGAGAATTCAGCTAATGGCAGGTGGTCGTCCCAACTTCCTCCAAAATCAATCACGCACGCCCGAAGCATGTCTTCGAGTGTCAGGATCGTCCTCTCAGACTGACCATCCGTCTGAGGGTGATAAGCTGTGCTGATATGTAGTCTCGTCCCCATCGCATCATGGAATCTCCTCTAAAACTTCGATGTAAAACGGGTGTCACGATCCGACACGATGGACACCGGCACGCCATGACGAGCTTCGATTTCTTTGATGAATAGATCCGCCAATCTTTCAGATGAATACGTCTCGCGGATCGGTAGGAAGTGGGTGCTCTTCGTCAAGCGATCAACTATCACCCATATAGCATCATACCCTTTCGGGGTACGTGGTAGCTTCGTGATGAAATCCATGGTGATGTGCTCCCACTTCCACTCGGGTATATCCAATGGTTGCATCTTCCCGTAGGGTTTCTGGTGCTCTGCCTTTACCTGTAACAAGTCAGGCACTTACTCACGTACTCCACCACATCGCGTTTCATGCCCGGCCACCAGTAATCTTTCTTCATATCGTGATACATCTTGGTAGCACCGGGGTGAATGGAGTATCGAGTCTTATGGGCCTCATCCATAATCTTTCCACGTAGATCCCCATATTGAGGAATCCACATTCGTCCGAACCGGGTCTTAACTCCAAGAGTGTTCTCACCCAATTCTGTAACTAGACCTCTCATCCTTTCGGAGTTAAGACGATCTTCTTTCAAAGCCTCGTCTTGAAACTCCTTAACCTGCGTCATCACGTCGGAGGTCATAATTAGCTGGTAAGACTTCACCCGGATTGGCTCGGGCCTTTCCTTTTGGCTAAGGGCATCCGCCACCACGTTGGCCTTGCCCGGATGGTAATGGATCTCACAATCATAATCCTTTATGAGCTCCAACCATCGCCTCTGCCTCATGTTCAGATCTTTCTGCTCGAAGAAGTACTTCAAGCTTTTGTGGTCTGTGAAGATGGTGCACTTCATTCCGTAGAGATAGTGCCTCCAAATCTTTAATGCAAAGACCACAACTGCTAGCTCCAAGTCATGAGTGGGGTAATTAACCTCATGAACTTTCAGCTGTCGGGATGCATAGGCTATAACCTTTCCTCTTTGCATTAACACGCACCCCAACCCCGAGTAGGAAGCAACAGAATAAACCACCAAGTCTTCACTTCCGTCGGGTAATGCCAATACAGGAGCTTGGGTCAACCTCGTCTTCAATTCTTCGAACGCCTTCTCTTGAGCTTGACCCCATACAAACTTTACATCTTTTCGGGTCAACTTGGTCAGTGGAGAAGCAATCTTGGAGAAGTCCTGAATGAATCTTCTATAATAGCCTGCCAAACCCAAGAAACTACGGATCTCGGATGGCGTCTTTGGAGACTTCCAATGCATCACCGCCTCCACCTTAGCCGGATCGACCATAATCCCCTCCGGATTTACCACGTGACCCAAGAACTGAACTTCACGCAACCAGAATGCGCACTTGGAGAATTTGGCGTACAACTTCTCCCTTCTCAACGTTTCCAATACTTCTCGAATGTGACCGGCATGCTCTGTCTCGCTCCTTGAATAAATCAGGATATCATCAATAAACACAATCACTGATTTATCCAACATCGGCCGGCAAACTCGGTTCATCAGATCCATAAAAGTAGCTGGCGCATTAGTCAAACCGAAAGACATGACAAGAAACTCGTAGTGACCGTAGCGCGTGCGAAAAGCCATTTTAGGGATATCCTGCTCCTTCACCTTCAGTTGATGGTAGCCTGATCGAAGATCTATTCGTGAAAACCAACTGGCACCCTGAAGCTGATCGAACAAGTCGTCTATCCTTGGTAACGGATACCGATTCTTTACCGTTAGCTTGTTCAACTCGCGGTAGTCGATGCATATCCTCATGCTACCGTCCTTCTTCTTCACAAATAAGACCGGAACACCCCACGGAGAGATACTCGGCCTGATAAAGCCCTTATTAAGTAATTCTTGTAGTTGCTCCATTAACTCCTTCATCTCAGTCGGAGCTAATCGATACGGTGCCTTGACGACAGGTTGGGCACCGGGTATTAAATCAATTTGGAACTCAACCTCTCGGTCAGGTGGCACTCCCGGCAAGTCTTCGGGAAACACATCTGGAAAGTCACACACAACCGGTACATCGGATAGTTGTGATGTTGGCGTCTCCACATTCTTTACATAACATAAGTAGGCGCTACATCCGCGCCTCATACACTTTCCCGCCACCGCCATCGAGATCACCTTCGGAATCGTCATAACCCGATCGCCGTATATTGTCACCGGGCTTCCGTCAGGCGCCGTCAGTCTAATCATCTTCTTTTGACACACGATATTCGCTTCGTAGGTTGCTAACCAATCCATCCCTAGTACTACATCAAATCCTCCCAGGGGCATCACATGTAACTTGGCAGCAAACCTATGACCTTCTAATTCTATGGTGCAGTCCTCTATCACATCCGTAACTCTAGTGGACTTACCAATAGCAGTTTCTACGTCAAAGGACTCATCAAGGCATTTAATACTAACAGGCAGTTTAACACAGAAAATAGCAGAAATAAAACTCCTACTGGCACCCGAATCAAATAATACAGAGGCTAAAGTTTGGTCCACTAGAAACGTACCAGACACAATGTCAGGGTCTATCCTGGCCTCCTCCTGCGTCATCGTGAATGCCCTGGCCTTTGCCCTCGGTTCTTCATTCCCCGTCTTCTTCACCCCTCAGCCCTCGGCTTCCGGCAGTCTCTGCTCATATGACCACTTTCCCCACAGTTAAAACATTTGCCTGTCCGGCAATCCTTGGCCATATGCCCTGTCTTCCCGCACTTGAAACAGATGTTTAATCCCCACTTGCACTCCCCCAAGTGCTCTCTCCCACATTTACCACACTTCCTCAATCCTGCACTTCGCGCGACCACACGGCGGTCATCCTCCCGCACCTTCTTGTTACTCGTCGATGTATCACCTCGACCAAACCTCTTCCCCTGCCATTTTCTCTCACCACCACCCTTTCTACTACCCTCAGCCACCACCATCACAGCCCGCTCATCATATAACCTCCCTGCCAAATCCACTGCCGACCTAAAGGTGCTTGGTCGGGCAGAAATCAAGTGCCTTCGAATATCAGCTGGCAGCCCCTGAATATACCGGTTAATCTTTCGAGACAGCGGTGTCACCTGATCCGGCACCATTCTCGCCATATCATTGAATTTGGTGGTGTACTGTTGGTGGGTCATCATCCCCGCCTCCAACTGCGGGGACTCTCTCTCAACTTTATCCATTTCTCGACGAGGACTGAACTCCTCGATCACCAGCCTTTTCAACTCGGCCCACTTCATTCTTCCAATGGCCCTACTACCCTCAGCTTGGACTATGTTGTCCCACCAGCATAAAGCCGAACCCATGAAAGAGTGGGTAGCAAACTTCACCTTTTTTCCTCCTGGCACTCGCTGATATCAAGAACAGGCTCCATTTCTCTCACCCATTGATGAGCAGCAGCAGCGGTGCCAGTACCATTAAAAGTAGGGGGCTTGCACCTCATAAACGTCCCGTAATTGCAACCCCGTGTTGTTTCTCGTACAGACTCCTCCTCCTCTTCCTCTTCGTCATCAGAATGAACCGTTTCCGGCTCTGGTTGCTCCTGTCTCCCTGAGGACCGGTTCCTCCCTCGCCTTTCATCTTCGCGTACAACCTTTATCACTTCGGTCACTACAGACGGTAAGATCGTCTGCATGACCTGGTGAACCTCTTCGACCAGTGCCTCTTTTACCGAGTCCCTCAGATCAGCGCTCTCGTCTACCCCCTCCGGTTAAGTGGTCTCAGGTTTTTCAGGAACCTCTCTCTCGACCCTAGGCCTTCCTTTTATGTCTCATGGTTCAGCACCACGTCCGCAACCACCTCCACCATGTGAGGCTTTAGATGATCTACCACCGACCATCTTCTATCACACACTGAAAGGTTCAAATACTAACTCGGTCATTCAAGGAAATAGCTCAGTTTATGTCAAGTATAGTAAGTCCCTAATTACAGTGGCCAGTTGTGATTAGCTAATTACTTTACTTTTCGCACCCCGAGCTTTACCTGTCCTGACTACATTAGTATCTAAATCTAACAGTGACACGTAAACATACAACATGCGCACATAATATCGGTTAACTTTAAGAAAATACCTGATGGCACGCAGCTACTCAGATTGGCATTCTCTTTCTTTTCTGTCCCATTTTCAGTTTAAGTTTAGGTTTATTTTGAAAATTTACCTATTTAACTTAAAATTTAGCTCTGATACCAACTTGTAAGGCCCTGATGTGTGCTAGACTATACTAAATTAGACTAACAAATAAAACTCTAACTAGACACTAAAAAGCTTTAAATTTATAAAACTAAGACTCGATCCTAAGCAACACAACCGGCAGTGTACCGGTCGACTGCAGAATAGCTATTAAGTCCGAGTTATCGAACCCAAAGACTTCTGTATGGAAAGCGTAAACTGAACTTACCTAAGACTCGACTAAAAATACTAAATGAAAGTAAATGAGGGGGGTTTGTTTTAAATTACTTTAAAAGAACTAATACTGGACAGAAAATAAGGATTGACTAGATTTAAATCAGGAGAAGAAATCACTACCTAGGTAAGAATCCTATACATGTTTTTGGCTTTTCTCCTAACGGTTTTGGAAAGACTTGTGTAACCGGGATCTGAAGATACTAACTTAAAAGGTACCTAGAGAAACCTCGACACTTTCAAGGGAAGCAACTAGATTGACCTAATAAGCCGATAAAACACCGGTTTGTGGATTACCCTCACAGGTTCTCCAACTAAGCTAACGACACACCCGAAAGAAACTCTACCTCACGGCGCGAGTGTCACAATACCTAAAGGTAAGGGGATAGATCTGGAATGCCTAATCAGACTCAGGAAACTATGATATGAAAGGGGAACTAGACCGAACTCCTCACAGAGACTCTAACCTAGCAATCAATCACACAAGACAACCTGATAATCTATTAACCTCACAGTATTAAGATTAGTTGCATATTTAGTTAGTTCAATTCAAGATAAATCACTTCAATGATTCAATACGTCTACCAAATCATCTAGAAACCGCAAACCCTAGGTAAACGATCTAGCATGCATCCATTATATGAAAGACATTCATCAAGACACACGTGAAGCAATAAACCAATCACAAGAACAGATCTAAATACACGTATACAACTGATCATGCAAACCAAATCATTATCATTAACTTTAAACACAAGCACAATCCAAAAACCGAAAGAATACTAAGTTAAACATGCATAATCATCAAAACCTAGGAAGCTACAGAAGTTTAGCCTCTAAACATGATCAGAACAGAAGTATAAGTCATGGAAGAAGTCATTGATTACAAAGGAATGAAAACTAAGAAGAGAAACGTAAAAACCGGGACGATTAAGTCTTCGAATCTTCACTTCCTAGCTCCAAATCTCCAATCCTTTGCTCCCAAGCTCCTGGAAATCGCCTATGATCGTCCTCAGCCGCTCCCAATCGTCCAATAATGTCCTCTCCTCGAATTAGGGTTTTGGTTTGAGTTTTAAACAACTTTGCCGATTTTAGCACCCGTCGCGTAGCGCGACGGGCCTTCACATTTTGTCGCGTAGCGCGACAATCACCACAACCCGACAAATTAGTCGGGTGGCAAACCCGGTAAATACCCGATTTCATTAAGGGCAAAATGGTAATTTACAAACCCTCGCGTAGCGCGACGGTTTGTCTCTATCTGTCGCGTAGCGCGAGAGAAGCAAAACTCCGATTTTTTAATTCTTTTAATTCCAAACTCCTCGGCTCGATCCCGGCATCTCGTTAAGACTCGTTTAAGCTCCAAATGCTATCTTTATGCTCGGGATTCTACAAAACCCACAATTGATCAATAGAAACGAATTCTGAGATAAAAACGAACATAAATAATGCAATTATTATACAAAATATACACGGGGAATCCAACTAATTATCATCATATCAGCCCCGTTCCCGGGCACCTCACAGTTGGTCATTCATTGCATATAAAATATATAGTTTCATTAACATAATACAATCTTGCAGTGGAAATCTTTGAATTAACTTTCAAATTTACTATAAATGCTTTTGCCAGTTAATACAACGTACATAATTTACAAAATATCTATTGTTGCATTATATCACAAAAGCATTATACAAAAGATTACATCGTTGCTGATTACAAAATGGTCATAAACAGTGACCTCTAGTTTAAAAACATTAAAACTACATCTAAAGAAGATTCCTTAAGTAATCCCTTTTATCGGGATCCTCAAGGAACACTTGCATGCCACATAATGTGTGGCATCATTATCAACAGGAGAATGCCATCCCAAAAGAGCTGAGTAGCCGCCCCGTGCCATCCTCAGTAACACTACCTGTCAACTGGAAACACATAAAAAGCCAGCGTTGCTGAGTGAGTTCTAGTTTTATAATAAACATACTTTGTTTTCATTAGAATCATTCTTTTCTTTCTCGCGATCATACATCATACGTACGCATAGGTAATACTTTTATCATCTCTTTCATTCATTCATTCACTTGTTATACATCATTATCATTCAGTTCCCAATTAGATCCCGTCAAGATTTACCCACTTCATGGCACTTAGCCATGATTACTGTGGTCGAATGATGAGGCTTTAGTTCTCATTTAGATCCTATCAGGCTTTACCCACTTCATGGCACTCAGCCATGATTACTGTGGTCAAATGACAAGGATTTCGTTTCGTTCTTTATTATGACATTTCATTCGTGAACATACATCATACATACATACAGATAATAACTATTATTATCTTCATCATTCGTTCGTTCATTACATCTTTTCTTGTACATTGGATTTCATTTGTACCAATACCATAGGCTACACCCTAAACAGTCTTAGCTACTGGGACGAAGTCAATCCATAGACAGCTAAGCTTAGTGCAACAGTATGGGCCGAGGTCAACAAATGAACAACAAGCGTATGCCATAGTACTGGGCCGAAGTCTATGGTGAGACAGCTAAACATGGTGCCACAGTGTACAGTACGTATAGTCAATCACAAAGAAGGACCCTTTTTCCTTATCCAATGCTTGCAAGACTTCTTTCATTCGTTCATTAATGCATGTATTCGTCATCGTATTTCTTTTCATTCATTCATTAATACATGCATTCATTGTTATGTTCCTCTTTCATTATCTTCCACTTTACGTTACATAATACTTTGTTCATTCATTATCATAATACGCAAAGTTTTAGAAAGATAAGCAGACAATATCATATGGAACATACACACGTCATTCACACACATCATCATGCAAGGCATCATACATACATAGCCCACATCAACAGTCCACTACAGGCACTTAAGGAATTCCATGTCAGGACTTACTCCTGCATTTTCCCCCGAAAGCCAGTACTCCACTATGCAATCTTCTCGAGTTCAACAACCCTAATTATTCCTCCTAAACCTTGGGAATCATACTAGGACTTCGTACAAACACATACAAGCCACAATCGTACCTTAAACATACTACCCGTGATTACACCCCAAATAGGTCAAACATACACATTTCAAGAAACGGGTTTATATGTGTTCCAGCCCTAAAATCCTTTGCTCCCAAGCTCCTGGAAATCGCCTATGATCGTCCTCAGCCGCTCCCAATCGTCCAATAATGTCCTCTCCTCGAATTAGGGTTTTGGTTTGAGTTTTAAACAACTTTGCCGATTTTAGCACCCGTCGCGTAGCGCGACGGGCCTTCACATTTTGTCGCGTAGCGCGACAATCACCACAACCCGACAAATTAGTCGGGTGGCAAACCCGGTAAATACCCGATTTCATTAAGGGCAAAATGGTAATTTACAAACCCTCGCGTAGCGCGACGGTTTGTCTCTATCTGTCGCGTAGCGCGAGAGAAGCAAAACTCCGATTTTTTAATTCTTTTAATTCCAAACTCCTCGGCTCGATCCCGGCATCTCGTTAAGACTCGTTAAGCTCCAAAATGCTATCTTTATGCTCGGGATCCTACAAAACCCACAATTGATCAATAGAAACGAATTCTGAGATAAAAACGAACATAAATAATGCAATTATTATACAAAATATACATGGGGAATCCAACTAATTATCATCATATCAAATATCCCCACACTTACCTCTTTTTCGTCCCTGAAAAAGACTTATGCAAATGGAATCATAGTCAAGTTTAAATCTGATTTCCAACATTTAAGTCTAATTACTTATTAAAGTTTACTAACGTGTTAACCGCGATCACAAGGTATATTTGTCCATTTAAACCCAACCACCGATCATCCAAGTCCCCAAGAGTATAGCATTTAGGTTCAAGTATTCTATTTTATTAATCATGAATTCTCACAAGTCGGTATCTATTCCTGTTATCAAATCTCCGAAGCATAGACTAAATCAAAATCCATGATTTTTCTACCACTGTAACCCAATACCCACATGTATTTAAAACTAACTTGTTTTGATGGAAACTAAGCTACACTATTAATATTTTTCTTTTCAGCACTTATTCTTCTTTTGCAACTTTTCATATATATATATATATACATATATATTTTTTTATAAGACTCCACCTAGAGGGCTGTTGCCCACTGAGTCACCATCCCCTTGAGCAACACCATAGGCTTTGTCTTTCTTTTCTTTTTTTTTTTTTTATTTATTTTGTGCAAGATTTAAAAACAACAGGATCACGACCCTAACTCAGAGGTGTTGCCAGCCAAGTCGCCATCCCAGCTGTCAAGCACATAAGCTTCAGGCCACAATCATTAAGCACTGGCCTAGAGGTTTTTGAATGCCCTCTCGCACCTAATTGTCATTTTCAAACTCACACAATACTAAGATGGAATCCTAAGGCGCCACATAACGTGTGCCAACTATGCTAATCTTAAATACAAACGGGTATCAACTTACAGTGGTGCTTTTCAACCTTCCAACAGTTTCGACTTCCATCTAGTGAGAACACATATAGTAAATTAAATATTTAATTAGATGGATTAGAATACATCTATGAAAACCCTTCAAAATCGGCTGGGCCTACCCGTGCATCCCAAATCAGACACGCTTTCAATTATTTATTATCTCATACATATAGTAGTTAAAAACCAGGCACCTGACTTTACCTATCATTTTCCATTTTTAATATATGTAGACATCAAAATCAGGGAAATTTTCTAATTTTTTATTTTTTTTCTTTTAAAGACACACTAAAATAAAATTAACTAAACACACGCAAAAATTAAAAGAATGACTCAATGAAATTAAACCTAAGACACATGTCTTCCTATCCCCACACTTAATTTAAACATTGTCCTCAATGTTGAAACTAAAAGAAAGACATAAATAAAAAGAAGAGTTTTGGAAAAGACTTAGCTGGTTAAGCAGTGTCCAGCTGTGCAGAGTCTGAATCCAAAACCTCTGATCGTATAGCATTTCATTCGCGATCAGGAATCACTGGTTGCCTCCTTATAAAATTGTTAGATATATTCACCCGAATGGAGATTGAGTACGGGTGAATTATTCCAAACCTGCAAAACAAACACTCTACCAGGCAAACACAGCATCAAACAGACTCAATAAAAACAAACAATCTGACTCAACAAACAGGGGAACACAAGTTTAGGTAAAATAATTTATTTATTTTTTTTTCGTCAGGTGTTTCGTCGCGTAGCGCGACGTTTTGTTTTGACTGACCAGTGACCGGGTTTGTCGCGTAGCGTGACATATATGTGTGCCATGTCGCGTTGCGCGACGTGTGCTTTTTAACAGAAAGTTTTCTTCTTTTCATGCCTTAGAAAAATTTTGACTCCAATAATCTTTTTACCTCTATTAACATGAACCAAGTGGGAAAACTTACCTGGTAGCCTCCCGGTCATGTGTCAAATCGCAACCATAAGATTGTTTCCCTGCAAACACTTAACAAGACACGAAAACGAAACACACGAAACACAAAAACCGACACAAACTACCAAAAACCATCTCTACAAACTCTACAAACGGGTAATTACCCCAAAACCATCACTCAGATCAACTTATGGGGGATCATGAAGACCCAGCTCACCCCCGAAACTAACAACCTCACATCCAAACTCACCACTAAACAAGAAACCACCAAATTCAGAATCAATCAAATCACAACAATCCCTACACTTGGGTTTTGCTAATGCTGGCGGTTCTCTATCAAACTCTAACATCCCCACACTTGGGGAATTGCTATCCTCAACCACAAACTTCTCAAATTCACAATCAACTAACTCATCACCACTTTCACATACCCTCAAAAACTCTTCAGCAACTCTATCTAACTCATCATCCTCCTCAACCGAATACACTCTCTCATTCTCCATCATCCTATCATCCACCTCACACGAATTGATCAAGAACACTGACCCTTTCGGAATACTAGGACCCCTAATCGATTTGGCTACCTCAAACACAACACTCTCTTCTCCTACGTGAAGTGTGATCTGACCCCTAAACACATCAATATTTGCCTTAGCAGTACACAAAAAGGGTCGACCTAAGATAATAGGAACACGTTCATCAGCCTCCATGTCTAAAACCACAAAATCAACGGGGAATACAAACTTACCAACTTTCACCAACAAATTCTCTACAATTCCCCGTGGGTGCTTAACAGATTTATCAGCAAGGGAAAGTGTCATACGCGTTGGACTCAATTCACCTAAACCTAATTTCTCATACAAGGAATAAGGCATAAGGTTAATACTAGCTCCTAAATCCGCCAACGCGTGGCATTGAACCTCACTACCAAACAGACACGGGATTGTGAAAATCCCAGGATCTGCCAATTTCTCCGGTAGTTGGTTCATAACCACCGCAGAACACTCACCCGACAAAGAGACACTTGAAATCTCACCTAGTTTGCTTTTATTCTTCAGGAGATCCTTCAGAAATTTCGCATACTTAGGCATCCACTTAATCACTTCTATGAACGGGAGATTGACCTTTAATTGCTTAAAGAGATCTAAAAAGTGCCCGTAATCCCTTTCATACTTTTGATGCTTAAGCCTATCAGGAAACGGGAGACGGGAATGGTCAATCTCAGGAGAATGCTCAGACATACTAGTTTTCTTAACAACCTTATCCCCAGAGGGATTCTCAACTACCTCTCTCTCATCTTTCTCAAACACAACTTCCTCAACTATAGGAGTTCTAACCTCATCTAACCTCCTACCCGACCTAGTAGTAATGGCTTTAACATGTGCATTCGGGTTTTGTTGAGTATTACCGGGTAACTGACCCGGGGGCCTCTCATCTAACCTTCTAGCTATGTCCCCTACGGTCCTCTGGAGATCTAGGAAAGCTGACTGTTGTTTTTTCAGAAGATTATCATGCTCAGCTAGAATCTGTTGTGTTTTTGCATCTTTGACCACTAATTGAGTTAACAGATTCTCTATCCTACTCAACTCTCCATTACCCTGACTAACACCTTGATTCTGACCACTACCCTGCCCCTGGTTTTGACTAGAACCCTGTTGGAAACCTGGGGGAGCACCTGAAGAACGCCAACTAGAATTGTTTTGATTTCTCCAACCAGAGTTATAAGAATTATTAACATAGCTAGCTTGTTCTTGACCTATCAGAGGACACTCATTAGTGGCATGGTCACCTCTACATAGCTCACACCTATCAACCTTTTTCTTCAACTCTCTCACCTCACGAACTAGACTATCAAGAGCAGCAACCACACTAGTATCCATGGTGACATGGTGAACTCCTCTGGATGAGGTACTAGTAGCAGGACTGGATTTCCTGTTTCCAGACCGCTGCTCATGTTCTGCTTGGGCAAAACTCTCAAACATTTCATTACATTCATTCACGTTTTTCTTACCCATTAAGTGCCCGCCCGCAGAAGTATCGAATCTAGCCCTAGTTTCATAATTCAACCCATTATAAATTTCTCAACTAAAGCCCATTCGGACAAGCCATGCTGGGAGCAACGACTAAGGAGGTTTTGAAACCTCTCCCAAGCACGATAGTAAGGTTCATCGGGCTCCATCCTAAACGAATGTATCTCATCTCTAAGCCTAGATGCCTTGGCCGGCGGAAAATATTTATGAAGAAAACGCTCACGAAGAGCCGGCCAGGTGGTGAAAGTACCAGCTGCATGAGATTCGAGCCAAGTGGCGGCTCGATCAGCAAGTGAAAAGGGAAACAGCTGTAAAAAGATGGCATCATCAGACGCACCCTGCAACTTGAAAGTTCTACCAATTCGCTCTAAGCGACCTATGTGTGCAGGTGCGTCCTCATCCTCGCGTCCATGGAATTGACAGTTATTAGAGATAGCTGTCATGACGTAGGATGGGATCTGCCAGGAGTTATCATTAGCAATGGCAGGAAGTGTGATTGGATTGCTAACTCCTGTGAAGCCATTGGTGGCTTGCTGATGAACAGTCTGATTCTCAGCCATATGTGTGTGTGGTGAACTAGGTGGGCTAGAATATGCAGAAAAGGTAGAAGAAGATGCTGTAGGAAAAGGTGTAGAATCAAAACAGAAAGAGAAGAAGTACCACCCTAAATTTGGGCAACACAAGCTGCAATTCTTGATCCGGAGGTGGTCCTTGTGATCTCAAGAGGGCATAAACCTGTAAAACACAAAATTAAAAACCGTAAGACTGACTCAAACAAATAAAATAAAAACAAATAGAATTAAAAACAAACTAATTAAAAAAAAAAACTTAGCACAAATAGCAATTAAATCAAGTAAGTCTAATTTACGCAATCGCCAAGAAATCCCCGGCAACGGCGCCAAAAAACTTTGATGTGTGCTAGACTATACTAAATTAGACTAACAAATAAAACTCTAACTAGACACTAAAAAGCTTTAAATTTATAAAACTAAGACTCGATCCTAAGCAACACAACCGGCAGTGTATCGGTCGACTGCAGAATAGCTATTAAGTCCGAGTTATCGAACCCAAAGACTTCTGTATGGAAAGCGTAAACTGAACTTACCTAAGACTCGACTAAAAATACTAAATGAAAGTAAATGAGGGGGGTTTGTTTTAAATTACTTTAAAAGAACTAATACTGGACAGAAAATAAGGAATTGACTAGATTTAAATCAGGAGAAGAAATCACTACCTAGGTAAGAATCCTATACATGTTTTTGGCTTTTCTCCTAATGGTTTTGGAAAGACTTGTGTAACCGGGATCTGAAGATACTAACTTAAAAGGGACCTAGAGAAACCTCGACACTTTCAAGGGAAGCATAATAAGCCGATAAAACACCGGTTTGTGGATTACCCTCACAGGTTCTCCAACTAAGCTAACGACACACCCGAAAGAAACTCTACCTCACGGCGCGAGTGTCACAATACCTAAAGGTAAGGGGATAGATCTGGAATGCCTAATCAGACTCAGGAAACTATGATATGAAAGGGGAACTAGACCGAACTCCTCACAGAGACTCTAACCTAGCAATCAATCACACAAGACAACCTGATAATCTATTAACCTCACAGTATTAAGATTAGTTGCATATTTAGTTAGTTCAATTCAAGATAAATCACTTCAATGATTCAATACGTCTACCAAATCATCTAGAAACCGCAAACCCTAGGTAAACGATCTAGCATGCATCCATTATATGAAAGACATTCATCAAGACACACGTGAAGCAATAAACCAATCACAAGAACAGATCTAAATACACGTACACAACTGATCATGCAAACCAAATCATTATCATTAACTTTAAACACAAGCACAATCCAAAAACCGAAAGAATACTAAGTTAAACATGCATAATCATCAAAACCTAGGAAGCTACAGAAGTTTAGCCTCTAAACATGATCAGAACAGAAGTATAAGTCATGGAAGAAGTCATTGATTACAAAGGAATGAAAACTAAGAAGAGAAACGTAAAAACCGGGACGATTAAGTCTTCGAATCTTCACTTCCTAGCTCCAAATCTCCAATCCTTTGCTCCCAAGCTCCTGGAAATCGCCTATGATCGTCCTCAGCCGCTCCCAATCGTCCAATAATGTCCTCTCCTCGAATTAGGGTTTTGGTTTGAGTTTTAAACAACTTTGCCGATTTTAGCACCCGTCGCGTAGCGCGACGGGCCTTCACATTTTGTCGCGTAGCGCGACAATCACCACAACCCGACAAATTAGTCGGGTGGCAAACCCGGTAAATACCCGATTTCATTAAGGGCAAAATGGTAATTTACAAACCCTCGCGTAGCGCGACGGTTTGTCTCTATCTGTCGCGTAGCGCGAGAGAAGCAAAACTCCGATTTTTTAATTCTTTTAATTCCAAACTCCTCGGCTCGATCCCGGCATCTCGTTAAGACTCGTTTAAGCTCCAAAATGCTATCTTTATGCTCGGGATTCTACAAAACCCACAATTGATCAATAGAAACGAATTCTGAGATAAAAACGAACATAATGCAATTATTATACAAAATATACACGGGGAATCCAACTAATTATCATCATATCAGCCCCGTTCCCGGGCACCTCACAGTTGGTCATTCATTGCATATAAATATATAGTTTCATTAACATAATACAATCTTGCAGTGGAAATCTTTGAATTAACTTTCAAATTTACTATAAATGCTTTTGCCAGTTAATACAACGTACATAATTTACAAAATATCTATTGTTGCATTATATCACAAAAGCATTATACAAAAGATTACATCGTTGCTGATTACAAAATGGTCATAAACAGTGACCTCTAGTTTAAAAACATTAAAACTACATCTAAAGAAGATTCCTTAAGTAATCCCTTTTATCGGGATCCTCAAGGAACACTTGCATGCCACATAATGTGTGGCATCATTATCAACAGGAGAATGCCATCCCAAAAGAGCTGAGTAGCCGCCCCGTGCCATCCTCAGTAACACTACCTGTCAACTGGAAACACATAAAAAGCCAGCGTTGCTGAGTGAGTTCTAGTTTTATAATAAACATACTTTGTTTTCATTAGAATCATTCTTTTCTTTCTCGCGATCATACATCATACGTACGCATAGGTAATACTTTTATCATCTCTTTCATTCATTCATTCACTTGTTATACATCATTATCATTCAGTTCCCAATTAGATCCCGTCAAGATTTACCCACTTCATGGCACTTAGCCATGATTACTGTGGTCGAATGATGAGGCTTTAGTTCTCATTTAGATCCTATCAGGCTTTACCCACTTCATGGCACTCAGCCATGATTACTGTGGTCAAATGACAAGGATTTCGTTTCGTTCTTTATTATGACATTTCATTCGTGAACATACATCATACATACATACAGATAATAACTATTATTATCTTCATCATTCGTTCGTTCATTACATCTTTTCTTGTACATTGGATTTCATTTGTACCAATACCATAGGCTACACCCTAAACAGTCTTAGCTACTGGGACGAAGTCAATCCATAGACAGCTAAGCTTAGTGCAACAGTATGGGCCGAGGTCAACAAATGAACAACAAGCGTATGCCATAGTACTGGGCCGAAGTCTATGGTGAGACAGCTAAACATGGTGCCACAGTGTACAGTACGTATAGTCAATCACAAAGAAGGACCCTTTTTCCTTATCCAATGCTTGCAAGACTTCTTTCATTCGTTCATTAATGCATGTATTCGTCATCGTATTTCTTTTCATTCATTCATTAATACATGCATTCATTGTTATGTTCCTCTTTCATTATCTTCCACTTTACGTTACATAATACTTTGTTCATTCATTATCATAATACGCAAAGTTTAGAAAGATAAGCAGACAATATCATATGGAACATACACACGTCATTCACACACATCATCATGCAAGGCATCATACATACATAGCCCACATCAACAGTCCACTACAGGCACTTAAGGAAATTCCATGTCAGGACTTACTCCTGCATTTTCCCCCGAAAGCCAGTACTCCACTATGCAATCTTCTCGAGTTCAACAACCCTAATTATTCCTCCTAAACCTTGGGAATCATACTAGGACTTCGTACAAACACATACAAGCCACAATCGTACCTTAAACATACTACCCGTGATTACACCCCAAATAGGTCAAACATACACATTTCAAGAAACGGGTTTATATGTGTTCCAGCCCTAAAATCGTTTAAAACAAGTAAATGAGGGGTCCTAGAACTCATCTGTACTCGATGAGTAGCTTCTCAATCAAGCTTTAAAAGAGAGGGTTGCACTACACCGCCTGCAAATAAGTTAACACTCAAAAGAGTTAATTTCTACCTAAATTCGCTGCTAGTTTCGCCAGCAGTTTCGCTAAGTATCAGCAGTTTCGCTGCTAGTTTCGCCAGCAGTTTCGCTGCTAGATTCACCAACAGTTTCGCTAGGCGATCAGCAGTTTCGCTGCTAGTTTCACCAGCAGTTTCGCTGCTAGATTCGCCAACAGTTTCGCTAGGAGATCAGTAGTTTTGCTGCTAGTTTCACCAGCAATTTCGCTGGTAAGTTCGCTGGCAGGTTCGCTGGCAGTTTCACTGCCAGTTTCGCCCAACTTTCGTTGGATAACCTTGTCGGCGAAATTACATGTGAAACTATAGTTTCGCTGGAATACTCGTAGTTTCGCTGGATACATTCCTAGTTTCGCTGGATGAATGCTTAAATTCGCAGAACGGGCTGAAAATTACGAATCAGCCCATTTTAATCCAAAACTTCAATCTTTTACACCCAAAACCTTGGGTTATCATCCAGGAAGCTATATCTAAGATTTTTACATGTTTTCTTATATAAAAACGTGAGTTTTTGGGCGATTCTTGCCACTTTCAAAAACCCCAAAACTAGAATCCGGGTTTTCATCAAAAGGAACAATTAATGATGTTTCTTACCTGGATTCTTGTTGTTTGGAAGCCCACGAACACCAATCTTCGATCCCTTGACCAACCGAGCCTCGAATCAACACTTTCTCTCTCTACACTCTCTCTCTAGAAATTAGGTGTTGAGTGCAAATAAGAGTTGCTCAGCTGATCCGTCTATATATATATCAGGCGTTCCCGGGACCTTAAACTCGTCAAGCTCATGAACCGAAGAGTTAACTTGGTCTAACACCCATAATCATCCTATTTTTATTAAATGGTCTCGTCTAAGCCCATTATTATCATTTGGCTTGCTTAGACAATATTCTGGGTGTTACAAGTGAGATCTGCAACTGTGGTGTGAATCGGATGATGAAGTGAGAAAGAGGGGTTCTTATAAAAACCCTAGGTTGATTAAGATTTCAAATGACACAATTAACCCTTGAAAGAGAAAAGACAAAAATGCCCCTCACGTGAGGGGCACATGGGTGGCACTTAACAGAAAATTTGGATGGAGTTAGGGTCAGGGAGCAAAATCGAAAAACAATAGTAACCACAAGGAGGATAAAAGTCATTTTTAAACTATTGGAGTAAAATGGTTATTTTGTACAAACCACAGGGAGCAAAAACGATATTTACTCAACTTTTTATTTCTACGAATAAGTCGTTTATCATGAAAAACAGATTCTACATTCATCTCTAAAGCAATCTCTTTAGATACAATCATAACTTTTTCAAATCCTTCATCTTTATACTTCTTAAAAACACAAAATAATTTATAGCATCATCAATATGCATGTCTTTTGCTTGTAAGGTTTTACTAACAATGTTAATAGCATACAAAATGTCATACCAAATAACCATTCCTAATAAAATCCAAAACTATCAAACTCATTCAAACTTAAGGTCTTAACCTCACTTTGAAATCTTGCATCATCAATCTCATCATATAAGTCCAATAAAGCTTCTCTTAATTGTGGAGCTTGAAATGGAATTGCTTTAACACTTTCTATTCGACTTTTCCAACGTGTTTGAGATAATGATTTTAGAGTTAGCTTAGATATATGATTTTGTAATATATCCCACCTTTTAGTGGATGATGAAAACATTGAATAAATACGTTGTGTTATTCCAAAATAATCCTTAGCATATCTACAACAACTAGCCATATCACTAATTACTAAATTTAAACTATGACAACCACATGGTGTGTAAAAGGCTTTAGGGTTAATATCCAATAATAGCCGTTGCACTCCTTCGTGTTTTCCTTTCATATTTGATCCATTATCATAACCTTGTCCTCTAATGTCATCTACATCAAGTCCTATCTTATTAATTTCTTCAATAATAACATCAAAAGACCCTTACCGGTTGTATCATTTACTATTAAAAATTCTAAAAAGTATTCTTTAACTTGTATTGGGGTGGTTGACATATCTAAACATCGTAAGATAATGGACATTTGTTCTTTGTGACTTGTATCGGGAGTGCAATCTAATATAATCGAAAAATATTTAGCTTCCTTAACTTTACTAATAATTTTTGTTTTAATTTCATTTGCTAATAAGCTAATTAGTTTATTTTGTATATTATGTCCAGGTAATGATTATGAATTTCATTACTTTTTATACGTCGAATATGTTCTTGCATTACCGGATCAAATTCTGCAATCATCTCAATATCACCTAAAAATTTACCACTGTTTTCTTCAAAAAGTTTTTCTTTACTCCCACGAAATGATTCATTTTTCTTACCAAGTTCTTCACAATGGCAATAATTCTTTTTAGTACATTTTTCCAATGTTCCTTATCTTTATTTATTTGATCTTGAATATTTTTATCAATTGTCTTATGTTTTGACAATCTTATCTCTAGATCCATCCATGTTCTCATATTCATAATATGTATATTACTTCTTCCATGTTCTTTTAGTTTAGAATAAAAATTTCTCCAATCGTTACTACCTTCATTTGCTAACTTTTGATTTACATTAAATAACTTACAACAAAAACAAAATACTCTATCAAGCTCTATAGAATAAATCAACCATTTTCTTTTATATTTTTCTCCATTAGGTAATTTTTGCATATAAAAAGAATTATCAAAGCTTCTTGAAAATTCATCTCTTGGAAATTTATCATTAAAAATTTTAACCGGGCATTTTTCTACAAGTAGATCTTTAAAATTATTACTAATATTATTCCATTGACTAGGATCAACATAATTTAGAGGTTTTTTAGTATGATTCTCATTTGTAAGTTCATCACTATGTGTAGATTCATTTTCATCAAGATTTTCAAAGTTTTCATTATTAGTTGTTGGTTTATCAAGGTTTTCATCAAGATTTTCAAAGTTTTCATCATTAGTCGTTGGTTTATCAAGGTTTTCATTAAGGTTTTCAAAGTTTTCATCAATATTTGTAGGTTTATCAAGGTTTTCATCTAAGTTTTCATCAAGATTTTCAAAATTTTCATCATTATTTGTAGTTTTATCAAGGTTTTCATTATTATTAGACATTGTGCTAGTTACAAATTTTAACATTGATCCTTTAATTGATTCATTTAAAGCTTCTCTTTTGGCTTTTTATCCCTTTTTATGCACCAGATTCAAACTTACGGATTCGATTTGATATTGTTATAAATTGATTAAATTCTAACTTCTAAGCAACCAATGAACCAAGTTACAATTCCTAGTTATAGTATGTAGTGTAAACTAATTACTAATCAAGTAGCCAGATTCAAGCAATGAGATAATGAAATAAACTAATCTAAAAACAGAAAACTAATAATCAATTCAGATGCAAAACAATTAACTAAATAACCATTCAGAAACAAATCAATAAATCACTTGAGTAAGAAACAAAAAGAGTAGAAAACTAACCTGAGGGAGCAAATCAATAACCAATTCAGAAAACTTCCCCTTTCACAAAGAGCAAATCACTGAAATCTGAATTAGAAACATTCAAACAATTAACAAATCACAAACCTGATGAAAGAAGGAATTGAGCAAATCAATAAGAAACAAAAAAGTAGAAAACTAACCTGATGAGTGGATCAATTTGAAATCAGAAACTCGAATTGAAGGGCACTCGAATTGAAACGACGGGTAGAATAGAAACACAGTCGGGCAGAGGGGGAACCTATGATTGCTCGAAATCGCACTGGGGCAGTCGGGCTCGACTCGGGCAGAACAGAAACGCAGAAAGGGGAAACCGTGATTACTCGAAATCGCAATAGGGCAGGCAGTCGCAACTCGCAATTTGGGCACATAGTTGAACAGAACTACTCGCAGAGAATCCATACTTGAAGGCTTGAAGTTGTGCCGCTTGATGATCTCGAGAGTCAGCGTGAAACCAAAATTAAAAGCCGTCCGTGAAGATCGATGCTCATTGGGGAAGCTGTGCCACTTGGTCTGAACCAAGAATGAAGATGAAGTGGAAACGTCGATGGTCTCGGTCTCTCGGATTAGTGATTACCGTCGATGGTCTCGGTCTCCATGAAGATCAATGCTCATTCGGCCATTCCCTATTTCCCTAATTAGTGATTACCGATACCTAATACCAATGGAACATAGGCCAAAAATGGAGGTCCTATGATTGTGGGAGGCCTAAAGCCCTAGCATTGGGCCATAATACTGTTGGGCCGACCCTGACTTTAGATTGTTTATTGGTCAGGGAACTCTTCTATAAAGAAAAAGTTTTAAAAAAACATATTAGACTACTAGTTGTAACTGATATAAAAACTTTTTTATGACCTAGAAAAAAGGTTCTGTTTTCATCACTGTTTTTGTTGTAGAAAATGTTAACTTTCTTCCGCTTATGATTTTATTTATTTATTTTTTGGTCAGGAAAATTAGTTCAGATATCATACATGTTACGATACTAGTTTGCAGCGGAGGTGATTGGGGGTTGGTTAATGGAGTTTTGGAGTATAAGCCTTTAGTATTTATGAGACGTACCTTAGATTTGCCGACTTATTCTTCATATTTTATACTGAAGTCTTGTGTGGCAAGCAAGTTGAATTTATCCGCGGAAACTGATTTTAGGATGACTTATCGTTTTCCCTTATCATCTTCTAACGAAAACAAGGGGGTCGTGGTTGTTGACATAGGTGATGACGAGGATGTCAGTATATTTTTGAGTGCGGCACGTGAATATTCATCACATGGACCGGTTACGTTGTATGTGGTTAAGTCTAGCCCCGAGTCGCAAGGATCATTTCATGGCGTTAAAAGCGTCATATAATGCTTACTACAAGCGATGGAAACTTGCCTATTTTGTTATTTATTGCATTGACAAGTTACTTTTGAATCTAAGTTATAATGTACTCCGTTTGTAATGAAGTGAGTTATTATTAAGTGTATTACAAGTATTTTGATTTTGAATAAAAATATGTTTGGTGTTCAACAACAACAAGTCATGCCCTAACAAAATACTGGAAGAAATCAAGATCTGACGCTTTATATATATCTAAATCTGGATGAAACAATGAGTTTTAACTTTTATGTAGAGGGTTTGTTATAACATATTGTTTTTTTCTTGAACGGCCAACATATGGTTTTAAGCCTAGACATCCGGGTAAACCTATTGGTGAAAATCACTCACGCCCGTGAATACAGACATCGTTGGTGTTCCGGTTTGCACATCATTTTAGAAAAAACCCACTATCTAAAGACCTACTATGGTAAAACCTCAGAGCAATTTGAAACATATTACATTAAATAAGACTGCAACTTGTGATTTCTATTTTGAAAAGCAATAGGGTAGCTCCTCTCAAAATAATTGATCTAGGCTGATCAGTGTCCTGTTGGATATCGATTGACTTGAACTTTTTCGAAGGTTGATCCTATAAACCATCATTTGTGGAAATGTATTTATAGAACTAAAATGTAAAAACTATTAGAATGAATAATAAAACTTAAATATTGTTGGACGTAATCCAAAACATCCTCTTTTCTCGGTTGCATGACGTCTATGTAGGCACATGCTTTAAGTCTTTCAGTTTATGTTATGTACGTTTTTAGTTTATATAGTAGTGGTAGGAGATAAAGTAAGGTTATGGGTCACTTTGTGGTGTCTTTATGTTTTGTACTCTTAGTTATTTTTAAGTTAATGAGTGAAGAAGCATTTCAGTTTTTCTTGTGTGTGTATTCATTGATACTGATATCCAACATTCTGGTATCAGAGCATCAGGTTAAGAGAGAAGAATTCGAGTTGCCGCCAATGGAAAGCGAAATATATAGACGTCGGTACCAATTTTAAAGGAGAAGGCTACGCGTTTTGGAGCATTAGATTGATAACTATTTTAAGGTCTAAAGATATGTGGGGATTCGTTAATGAAGGAGTACCGGACAACATGATGATCAAAATCGGGCTAGAGAAAACAAAAAGGAGGAGTCTTGTGAAGGATTCATTCAACAAGTTGTACATGATAGTGTTTACTCTCTCATTGCTACTGCAACAACCTCAAAGGAAGCTTGGAGATTACATCAAACCAAATTCCAAGGGGTTTCTGAAGTTAAAACAGTGAAGTTACAAGGGTTACGAAAGGAATTTGAGACCCTTTAGATGAAAGATGGAGAAACAATTTCAGAGTTTCTGTCTAAAACAATATGAATTGTGAATCAGAAGCATTCGTATGATGAAGAGATAACAGATCAGAGTGTGATCGAGAAGGTTTTAAGAAGCCTCCCCCCATGTTGGGACCATGAGGTAACAAACAGTAAAGAATCGAATGATCTCATTACTATGATGTTTGATCAGTTAATGGGATCATTACAATCTCATGAAGCTAGAGTCAATCATATGTGCTTCAAAGAAAGATGAAAGTCCTGGAATTAAGGGACATGGTCATGGTTTAAATCATGGGCATGGCAGAGGAAGGGGTAGATCCTTGTTTAGTCGAGGAAAATAACGAGTTCAATGCTACAATTGTAAGACCACATTCGATCTGAATGCTGGTTTGAGCCACATATCCAAATTGTTATCGATGAAGATGATCTAGAAGAAGATGAGTGTAGGTTGTTCACATCACTAGGAAGCGATGGAGAGCCGAATCTAGAGAATGTGTGGTTTCTAGATAGTAGGTGCTCAAATCACATGATGGGTCGTCGTGACTAATTCAAAGCATCAAATGAAGTTGTTTGTTATGTGAATATGACTGATAATAATGTTTTTCCCTTCGACGTAACTCAAACAAAAAAATGGTGGCACTTGCAGCTATGGAATGAGATGATGACACGCTTTAGCACAAAAGGTATGGCCATATTTATAAGCATGAACTTAAAACCCCTTCATGACAAGGGAGTGGTCACAGGTCTACCCACTATTTCCTGCACTTCCAACTTATGAAAGTTGTTATTTACTGATGACTACACTTGGATAAGTTATGTATTTTTTTTCAAAACAAATCAGATAGTTTTGATGCATTAATTGAAAATGAATCAAGGAATAAGATTGTCAAGCTTAGAACGAATAAGGAAAGTGAGTTTGTATCCAATACCTTTAATAAGTTCTGTGATGATTATGGCATATCTTGAGAGTTAACAGCTCCTTACACCCCTCAACAAAATAGGGTGGCGGGGAGGAAGAAAAGAGATGTAATGGATATGGTTAGATGCATGCTAAAAGAAAAGAAAATAGCTAATGAATTTTGGGGGAAGCTGTCGAAACAATGTACTTGTTGAATATGTCTCTAATAAAAACGGTTAAAAATCAAATTCCATTTGAAGCTTGGTTTGGTTTTAAACCATTTGCAAGTCATCTAAAGGTTTTCGGATTAGTGGCTTATGGGCTCAAGCTGGGATCAAAGAGGAAAAAGCTGGATGATAAAGTTGTAAAATGTATCTTCATAGGTTATTTCACAAACTAAAAAGCTTGTCGCCTTTATGAATCTATTCGAAAGGTGGCATGTTAATAAGTAGGGATGTGAAGTTTGATGAAGCTGATAATTGGTATGATAAAGAACAAGATAACAAGGAGTTGCATGTCAAGTTTGATCTAGATAATAATGATGGTGATCACGCAACAGTTGGATACCATCAAAGTGCTAAGAGTACATACTCCCATTCAGGAAATTCAAGTGTGGGTGGTTCTAGTCCAAATACTAGTGGGTCATAACTTGAAGTATGAGGATCTTGACTGTAGACTTCTAGCATGGTACCTCTTCCCTGAACCTAACAGGGTCTATCATCTCCTAGCTTTACAGAACCAAGATCCTCATACTTCATGTGTTTAAAGAACTCCTTCATCGGGGTCATATGATACCAATAACCTGAATCCATAACCACTGACCTTATCACCATGCTCACTTACACTGAACATATCAACACTCTTATAACCATCAGATTGTTCATCTTGTGTATTATGGTTGCTTGATCCCATGGAATTCATAGATTCCCTTTTCTTTTTCCTTAGGTCTAGACAATCCCTTTTCAGATGTTTCTCTGAATTACACATGAAGCACCTTCTCCTGAACTTTGACTTAGATCTTGACTGATTCCTTTTCTTTGGAACCCTTTGATCGATTCTTCCTCTAACATACAAGCCTTCTCCACCATCTTCTTTATAATCCGATCTTTTTTTAATTCTCTAGAATGAAGAGCGGCTAGCACTTCATCCATGGTGAGAGTCTCTCTACCATACATAAGTGTATCGACAAAATGCTCATAAGTCGATGATAGAGATGTTGAAAGATTATCGACAAAATCCGACATATACATTTGCAACAGACGTTAACAATTATATACTGATTAAATGAGTTTAAAAGTTTGAGACTTTTATGAAGCATCACAAGGCATACACAGATATCACATCTAAAATAACCAAATAAGCCTTTCTAGAACAATGAATTCTATTTTGATGCTTTCGGCGCATGTACACCCAATTTTGGCAAGCTGTAAACATCAAGCTTGAACTATAACATGACTTCTAGGCCTTTATATATGTAACAACCGTACGCGACCGCGGTTTAGATTATTAAACAACTCACCCAAATAAATATCCGCGTAAAGCGCTAAGGGTTCAAAACTAGTTATAATGAATTTATGATATATCTAAAGTTATTATTGTTTAGTTAGTTATCATGATGTAAATAATTAAGTGATTACATAGTTTGAACTCACTATTCCTTTTTAAGGTAAGTTATTTCCTCTTATTGCTTTATTTATTTTGGAGAACTTCTTTTTGTCCTTATTTTCTTTCTCACTAAAACTGTATAAAAGAAGTCTAAAGAAAGAGGTATGATGCTAGAGTCTACGGTCAACAAAAAGGTACGTGATATATACATGTTAAATTTTGATAATATACATATTTTACATATTTGAAAAAAAAACATTATGTATATTATCTATATTAGTTCTTATTTTAGAATATTATCATGTGCTTATTATTATACTATAATTTTGATAATTTAGCATCAAACTAATGAGAATTAAACTAAAACTCTAAAAGTATGTTTACTTGATTGTACAAAATAATTTTCATTGTCATACTTTAGTGTGTTTTTGAAATAACAGTATTATTACAAGAGTATGGAAATTTTAAATTAAATTATTTCATATTCGTGTATCCGAGAAAATAATAAAAAACCATGGAATTTTTTTGAATATTTTCTACTCCTTATATTAAATTTGATATATAATGATCATCATAATTGTTATGAATATGGACATAACTAAGATTGTAATAAGGATCACAAAAATAATGAGATTAACCACCATAATGGTAAACTAAGATAGCTGGAGAAGGGTCGATGGGTGGGGGTTTGGGTTTAATAACATGCTTACACGAGCTTTAGTCCCTGCACTTTTTAACTTTACTAGTGATATTCAGGATCGTGCATTGCGCGATACATGTTTGATTTTGGTATACCGGATGCTATATATTTTAGTGACCTTCACGGGTTGTTCACATCATTACTACAAAAGCCAAAGTCCGGTTATATGAAGTTAGCATTACCACGAAAGAAAAGTTTCGCAACTATGTATGTTGAAGATTTTTGGCCACCATTGATATAAATTGTGTCATTAATGATTAAATCATTCAAAGCCATTAACCATAAAAACATTAGATCAAGCTTAAATAACATGAGTTGCAGGGCTATCACTTTTAAAACTACTCACATGTGTTTTAAACATTCATATAATTCAGAGATACTTTACCTCACCAAGTATTGCAAAAATCGGCGCTAGGCATAAAACCCAAGTGGAATTCCAAAGTAGATTGTTGAATCTAAATAGGGGCTAATGTTTACCCACAAACCAAGTCATACGCATAAAACCAACCTTATATAGACAACAAAATCATAAAAGTAGATTGTTGAATCTAAATTCCAAAGTGAAAATTTTAACCTTACTTGAATCTCTTATACTCAAGAATACCCACAATATAAATCAACCTGCAAGCTACCTGCATAATAATACATAAAAAGTAATGGAATTCCAAAATAGGGGCTAATGTTTATCAATTAATCAAAAGAGAAGTAGATCACTTTATATACCGTAGCGGCATTTAGCAAGATATAACAAACCTCAACCTAATTGAAGACAATAAGGACACAAGCCGAAATGAACGATGAGGATGATGGCAGAAACACAATCTCATAATCATATGACCAAAAAAATGAATTCGCTTGGCACACCAGAACCTAACCAAATGAAACCAAATAGGCATTATCAGGGTTTAAGCACAGCCACACTTCCAACATCAGTTAAGTAGATGAGAACTCCATAAGCAATGAAAACACACGCCCTTTATAAACACAAATTCTTTCCACATATTCTAAAGCACAGAGGCAATTACACCTAAGAATAATAAAACACGGTTACATAATCATGTGCGCAACAACACGATCGCAACAGCAAGAACAAAGAGCGCCACATATAGAAGGGGTGCAACATCTCTGGACAAAAACAAACAAACGGTAACCGCAAGTCCAAATGCCAACAAACATTTTCTATAGAGCCAAAAATCCAATGACTGATTGTAAGGCTCCAAGAATAAACAGACATGCAGCAATTGATAACACAAACAAAGAACAAACAGACATGCAGAAATTCATAACATAAACAAACCAAAACATGTCAAATACCCAAATAAAACGAAAGGCGGGGCGTAAAACCAGATTCTATTAAAATTTAAGTACCTGAACATTAGTTACGGGCTTTATTCAAACAACCAACAAAACAATTATCGAGGACAAATGCACGCCTGAAAGACAATCAGTATGAGCAGATTTGCTAAAGTTAACACCTAAATTTGATATAAATCAGTTGAAAAAACCCGACTTACCTTTGCTACGATCAGTCTACCATCGCCTCCTTCGCAGCAGAAGAATCGATTTGAAGGGAAAAAATCCTATCATAGATCTTAAAAACATTAGGAACCACCAGCCACCTTCGTTGTTCTACCTTTACCACTATATGTCTGTACACCTTTGATCAGCACCACTATCGGCTACAACCACCCACCCACTGCCTACCATCGACCTCCACCCCCTTATTTGCCCCAAACATTGTCGCCAGGATAACAAAATCCCTCTATGCACCGTCGCTCTCTCGACCCTTTGCAACAAAACCCAAATCGCGCTCCACCAACACAACCACCACCGTCGACCTTCGCCTCCACCAACAAATCCACCACCCCCAATTTGGGTTTTAGGGTTCGGTTTTAGTGCGAAAGGGGTGAGAAAGTCTGGTGGGAGGTTGCGACGGTCGTCGTCGTGGTGGTGGCTGTAGTCGCCGTCGGTGGTCATGGTGGTGGTGGTCCGGCGGAGGTGAGGGTTCCGGTGAGAGGTGGTGGTTTGAAGGTTGAAAGCATGAAGTTGCAGAGGGATGAGGTGGGAGACGATGGTGGGTGTTGTGGGTTGGATTGGATTTGAAGGAGAAAATGGGTGAATAGTACTATTCATCGATGAATAGTACTATTCATCAGAATTGCAAATTTCATATTAGATAATTATTTCATGTAATAACCTTTTAAAATTGAGTTTCTAAAATAAACATTTTTTACCCTTAACTTTATAAAGGCTCTAATTTATAATTTAATCAAATTATTGTTTTGATAAAAGATAAAGTTTATATATTTTGTAAACTTTGTAAATTAGTTATTTGTTTTAATCTAATAACTAAAATCTCAATTAAAATCTTACTTAATTTTTTATTAGCAATAAAACTTTATAAATTTATAAAAATTAATTTATAAATTACAAAATCATATTAATTTAGTATAAATTGAGTAAATGAGATAATTATTGTATATAAAACAATAGAATAATAATATGACTATTTAATGAATTTGATTTAACAATGGACCCAAACGGGTTCAGGATTACAATTTCAAAACAAGTTAAATGTTACATGTAATGGGAAGATGGTTACTTTTATTACCATTTTATTTAGTGTTTATTTTATTCTAATTACAACATTGTAAGTATAATTGTCATTATCAGGGGAAGATTAATGGGCATGGATGGGAGATGAGATACGTGAGTTTTCGGTCAAATCACTAAGGCAAATGCTCGAATTCAAGTGGCTTCCTTCCGACCCGATCTTGCATGAATGGCTTTCTTGGGCTCCATTGAAGGTTAACTGCTTTACTTGAAGATTGAGACTTGATAGAATATTAGAATCACATACAAGGAAGGTCTACTTGCAACTTGCAAGAGGAGTATTTTTTGCCTCATCGGAATGTGCGTTATGTTTCAGATCCTTAGAAACATCCGAACACTTATTTCTTTCAGCCCATTCGCCAAACATGTATGGGTAATGGTCTTATCGTGGTATTGTATAAATTTGGTGGAATTTGGCAATATCTTGGAGTTGCTTGCAGGTCCATTCTTCATGCCAGTCTCAGCCAGTCTAAAAAGGGTGATATATGTGATTTTAATAGTGAAGTTATGAAAATATGGCAGGCTAGAAAAGTAAAGGTTTTTCAAGGCAAGTCTCCCTCGGTTCTTAGGGTGGTAGGTGAGGTAAAATACTCCTCATTGCATGGCTTAAACATAGGGCCAAAATAAATGAGTTGGCATGGCACAACTAGTGTAATTTTTCGTTTTTAATTTCTGGTGTAATTAATCATTTTGTTCTTGTAGTCTTACGATCTTGCTAGCGATTTTTCGTTTTTAATGAAATTTTTGCCATTAAAAAAAGGTATGGTTGTATTTGCTTGGTTTGATTACTCGAATTTTTACCAAATAGCATAACACATTCAATATTACACCAAAATTGCACCTTATCTCATAAATCAGTTTCCACACATAAACCAGATTTTATAAGCCACATTGTTCCAAAATATCTTTTGGAGGACATAAATCAAAGTACAAACTACAAATCAATAGACATAAATTGTTCTAAAATTAATATCACAAACTGTTAGATCTAGGAATAATAGGTCTACATCAATTTGTATAGTCTTAGCACTTTAATCATGTCAAGAACATAGAATTTTGATTTTATTAATCCCAAATCAAAGGTACAAGACCAAAATCAATCAAACAAAAACTATGAATACTCCAAACAAGAAGAATGAAAATTAATACTAGACAATCAACAGAAGGTTTCATCAAGTGAAACAAAGATGAAACTTCTACCACACAAAGATGAAGAGAAGGCGTCTGAAGATTGATTAGAAGATTGAGACAAACGAGAAGATGATATTTGATGCAGACCAGACCTAGTGTTGAAGCTAGAACTCTTGATGAACAAAGGAGACAAAGATGGATACATAAAAGACATTTGATCCATAACAATGGCTGGTGCGATTATCTTTTCATGGTGTGAATTATCCATTGACACACCCAACCACATCTCCAGTATGATACCCGTGATGAAACTGAGAAGACAAGATGGGCCACTACTACTCAAAATAAAATAGTGATCTGCTCTCATCTTTATAACTCAGCAAAATTGAAAAGAATCAAGCCCAACAACATATTAGCTCTTCTAAGCCTAGCATTACTCCAAACAAATATAAGCAGCCAAAGAATCCCTCATTAAACAAATAAAATATCAATAGTTAGAAAATGTAAGACAATTATATATATATGTTTGACATTAAATTGAAAGATACATATATTTCAACACCCCCCTCAATTTAATAAGCAAACATATCAAGCATGTTTCAACCTACCTGCAACTAAAGTAAAAAAGAATTCCAAATTTCATTTCTTAAACAGAACTAATCTGAATTTCAACTAGAAAGTAAACATATCAACATTCCTTCCAAAAAAACTGAGTCAGATGTTCAACTTCAAACACTCCTTTAATTTAACCAAATATATATTTAAAACAACATAGCTTGAAACAAAGGAACAACAAAATCCTCAAGCAACACAGGTTCATTGAACAAAGAAGGAACTACTCAAATTTAACCAAACTCTATAGCTTTGACTCGAACTGGAAAGAACAAAAACAAAGACTAAAATCAGTAGAACTAATAGGCATTTTATTAAAACACTTTTGAATCCATTTTCAACTCAGTCTCATACCTGCTCACTAACAAAAAAATGGCAGCCTATAAACACAAGACTCCAAATCTATCACAAACAATAGAAATCAATATTAACAAATACATAACGAAAAATATGAATGAATTTCTTTATATACTTAAGTTGACAAAAACAACTAAACATAGATTGCGCAAACATATATGACTGAGACAAAGATATGTGGTGTTACAATAACACACAAAAAACAAACAGTAGTAGATTAAAATAACCTCAATCAGATAGACAAAGGCTAGAGGTGATGCACATAAAACAAAAAAGTCATACACCGGAGGATCACCTTCACCTTTAAAAAAAGAGAACACTTAAAAAGTTGTTTTGTTTAATCTTCCGATACAACTTTCAAGTATAAAAGACAGGAACAACTATATTTAAGAGAGTTTAACTAGCATGTAAAGCCAAGCCTGAAATTATAACTTGGTGTTAGATAATGAATCTTACACAACTTGCAATTTAGATTGAAAAAACTAACAAGTCAGAAGTATATTATAATTATGTAACAACAACAAAGCTATAACACAGGCTACTATCTTCTAATAATAACTCTCTACAACACAATTGTCCCAAATATATTCTTGGTCAAACAATGAATTTTAGATTCATCACTGACAAAGAGTAAAGAAAAAAATATGCCATAAAAGCACAATGCAACTTGTAGTAATCACCACAGGAAGACAGAAGTCAGAAGAACAATCATCTGATTAAAAAACAGAAAGAATCATATGATTCTTCAAGACAATCAGAAACAAATCTGATAAGAAAAACTAAAAGTCACACGACCTCTAAGAACTCAGACCCACGTCTGAAGATAAGACTTGTGAAGAACTTAAAGACTAATTTGATTTGATCAAAACTTTTACAACTTTACAAGAAACATATCAATAGAGAACTTGTAAAGAACATAAAGACTAATTGATACAAACAAAAACTTTTACAACTTCACAAACAATACAGAATCACACGATTCAACAAACAAGTCTGATAACAAGAAGATAACACGATCTATACCAGACTTACAAAGACAGCAAATAGATTCTGATTGAATACAAGATCATTCGATCTGTAATCAGAAAATGATATCTCACGTGAGATAGAACAGACAAGGCTGTCAAACATATATTTGAGAATAATACCGGTAGCTAAAACACTTGAACCACATGGTTCAACTAACCCAGAAAACATGATTAATATAGACAATAGTAATCAACATCCAAGACAAACATACTATGTCACAAAGACTTAACCAGCAGTAACATAGAGCATATAGAACACATAATAAGGCTCCCAACAATTGCAGACAAGACAAAAACCATAAACATGTTCAACAATAACACACGAGAACACAAACATACTCCGAATTTAAACTAGGCGGAGTTTGAAATAAACCTAATTTGATTTTAACAAAAAATCAATTAAGTAACAACACATTTTAATATCTAAAAACATTTTGAATGGCATGTTAAGGACACTCGATATACACACAAAGCATTCAAGATTGTTTACCTCTCTACCTTTGTATTTCTGAGAGACTAAGATAGAAGATAAAAAACAGAAATAAATCTTCAAGCAAGAATAACTCATATTTCTTAAGCATCCAAACAACCACAAAAAGAAAAACATTTAACTCATATTGATTTTGTTAGTCTTGTGACATTGTTGACGTTTTTGTGAATTCATGGCAGCTTGGTTATTCTACTTGCTGAATTTGATACACATAACATGTTTTTATCATTTTTTTAGGTGGAAACCGTTTACTTTGCCATGTGACTATCAATCTTGTGTGAGTTAAATGTTACCTTTAAGAACAATATTGACATGAGCAGACAGAAATGAATCTAGAAACTACCAAAGCAAATTTAGAATTTTTCTATCTTGGAATCGAATTTGCTACTAACATTTTACATGATTTATATGTTTATCTAAATTTAGCCTAACACATTACGGGATTAAAATATCGCTATTCAAAAGGTGTTAATATTCTTCTTAAAACTATTAGACCACCATTACCAAAAAAATCCATTTATTTCCCTTTGTATTTTTAAATTCAATTGTTCAAAACTTTGACTGTGTGATAACTCGGATAAAACGTTTTCATGAGCATAAAGCTTGGATTCGCTCAGAAGTTAATTCTAAATCAATATGTTTGACATACCTTTTTCCTAAGAAAAGAGTCAACAGAGCCCAAACAAATATAAGATTTGAATATGTAAAATCTAAACATATATAATACATTTATGGATGGACAAATATGCTCTTCTTAAGAAGACAATATGTATATATATTATTTAACCAGCATCAACTGACATTTTCCAAAACAACGAAAGTTTTATTTTACCATCTTTTAACTTCTTGTAGCAAGAACATCTAACCCAAAATTCTTTCATCATATCATACTTATAGGTCTTGTTTAGAAAGATCTAGCAATATGTTAAGGCTATTAACTAATCAAGACACCAATTGCTATATAACAAAAAAGGAGGGTAGTATACCATTAACTAGCATGTATTCAGATCTAACAAGTTCATCTTTAACAAGAAACTAATAGAGAAGCACAATTACTCGTAGAGACAATGATTTCATTTTTATTGCTTTGAGAAAATTTTGAACAAGCAACAGATACACAAAAGGAACAACTCAAGAACTTTCAAAAACAACATGTAGGGAGCAAAAGTAAACAAACACTCCCTAAACTAAATGCACAAACAACACATTACAATTGTAGTGCCCAACAATCAACCCTTAAATTAGATGATCAATATGTTGTGGTGGTACTGGAATTTAACAAGATTAGAGAAAGTGAAGACTTACAGTGTGTAGTCAGGGCAAAAACTCAAGACTAGCCAATAAAACTTCACTGATAGTGTGTGCCTTTCAATCCAACAAAGCAGCGGATATAACTAGAAACGCACAAGGCCCATAATTCTTTTGAAACCTAAGATCATACATCATTCTCTCTTGAGTTCCTTTTCAACAAATCCACGACTCATTTATGACTCTTTATTTTAGCTATTCTTTCAAACCATAGGATTTCAGTGATGAGAACCCCTAATCATTATAAGAACGATATATGCAATAGACTCACAAACAACCAGATGGACTATGACCACCTTATAAGATCTAGGATTTTAACATCAAGACCCCAAGAACTCCACTTTCAATACGACCACAGGCAGGACCTTCTAACAACTTCAAACACGCCTCACCTCGATCTACGAGTAAAAGATAAACCCTAATTCACTTAACGAATATCAGCAGATTTGAACAATCTTGACCAGAGATAAGAAACCGATTAGAGGTCCAAATGGATTAACCAAATCAGAAAGAAAGATCGATATTAGAGCCTAGGCTCTGATACCATGTCAAGAACATAGAATTTTGATTTTATTAATCCCAAATCAAAGGTACAAGACCAAAATCAATCAAACAAAAACTATGAATACTCCAAACAAGAAGAATGGAAATTAATACTAGACAATCAACAGAAGGTTTCATCAATTGAAACAAAGATGAAACTTCTACCACACAAAGATGAAAAGAAGGCGTCTGAAGATTGATTAGAAGATTGAGACAAATGAGAAGATGATATTTGATGCAGACCAGACCTAGTGTTGAAGCCAGAACTCTTGATGAACAAAGGAGACAAAGATGCATACATAAAAGACATTTGATCCATAACAATGGCTGGTGCGATTATCTTTTCATGGTGTGAATTATCCATTGACACACCCAACCACATCTCCAGTATGATACCCGTGATGAAACTGAGAAGACGAGATGGGCCACTACTACTCAAAATAAAATAGTGATCTGCTCTCATTAGGGATGTAAACGAGCCAAGCCGGCTTGATGGATACTCGAGATCGACTCGGTAAAAAGCTCGATCGAGCCGAGCCTAAGCGAGCCCGAGCCCGATCTCGAGCTTGATATATAACTCGATTATTAATCGAGCCCGAGCCTGAGCCTTGCATTCAAAGATCGTTTAGGCTCGCGAGCCTTAACGAGCCTAGTTGGATTTATACTTATTATATATATATATATATATATATATATATTATATTTAAAATATTTAAAATTTACTTAAATCTCGAGCTCGAGCCGAGCTTTGGCTCGGTAGTTTTGTTATGCAACTAAACCGAGCTTATACGAGTCGAGCTCGAGCTTTATTTTCGCTACTCGAGCCGAGCTCGATCTAGGAATAACAGGCTCGAACGAGCTCGAGCTTGAGCTCGAGCTTTAAGAAAAACCCATCGAACCGAGCTCGAGTACTATAGGGCTCGGGCTCGGCTCGGCTCGTTTACATCCCTAGCTCTCATCTTTATAACTCCGCAAAATTGAAAAGAATCAAGCCCAACAACATATTAGCTCTTCTAAGCCTAGCATTACTCCAAACAAATATAAGCAGCCAAGAATCCCTCATTAAACAAATAAAATATCAATAGTTAGAAAATGTAAGACAATTATATATATATATGTTTGACATTAAATTGAAAGATACATATATTTCAACAAATCAATACTTGTAATAAATAATTATAACTGACTATTATTATGTATGCATTGAATGTATAGGTTAACCCATATATTTTGTGTGATGTACATGATGACAGGCAAAAACAATATACTTAGTGAATTTCTGAAATCGGCTAAGTGTAAAAAACATCTACGGATGAACAATAATGTTAATCCGTAGATATGTTTTTTACAAGGCATCCTTTGTGTCTACGAATGAACATCATCACCCAGGATTACTACGGAAGGCAAGGTTCCTACGAAAGAACAGAAGTTCCTGCGGAAGACAAGATTTCAGCGGAAGACCAGAGCACTTGTACAATCTCAACCAGTCAACAAGTCAATAACAAATCTCAAAATATCCGGTGTTTCCTTAACTGACTCAAAGTGCCTATAAATATGAGTACTAGGTTTCACATCTCAGCGAACACAATTAAGCAATATTACGGCTGTCAACCATCACATCATTGTGCAACCCTAGCCGCCCATCACATCAACAACAACATCAATTCGATTGAAGAAATCGTTGTTCATAGTTTTTATAATTATTCTTTTGTAATCATTACTCAATATTAATGAAATACATTTGAGTCAATTATTTAGTTCGTATTTACTGTGACATTGTGATTGTGTTATTCAATTAGCAATTAACACAATTAAATAGCAATTAATGATTATTCCGCGATCATTACCTTGTTTCTGTTTTAATACTGATAATTCATGAATTGAAATTATTGGATTCACACAAACTTAAAGCCATTAATCTCCGGGCCCGGCCTCTCTTGGAAAACTTCTCATATGTTTTTGATATAGCTTCGTAAGACACGTGTCTTGTTGGGTGGGGTTGACCTGAGTTCGAGTCTTGCTTCGTTTTTATTTATGATTTTTTTTTACTTTTATGTTTTTTCCCTCTTTTTTATTGGTTTATTTTTTTAGTTACAATTGTGGAGTATTATTTATTTTAGCCCTTTTTTGTATTATTGTAAGTGAATATCTTTTTTAATTTTGAAGACACGTAAGAGTGGAAATACCAGATTAAAATTTTATCTATTGATCATACGCTTTTTATATACCGTCGCGAAGCAAGAGAGGAAGTAGTATCTGCATAAACATCTGGATTATGTTGATATTGTTTCTTAAGACGACATAGGCAAAAGTTGCAATAAAATGCATGGATCGCGTAAGAGTTTTGATTGAATATGGCCTTTAGTTAAACTAAACCAACAAAAACTTCAGAAGTTAATTATTCTAACAAGTTCAAAGTAATATATATCTTTCTTGATCCTATAAAACACAAGAAAACCATGGTTATTTTTTTTAACCATTGAACATATTCGTGCTTTACAAGATTTAAACATACAATCCAATCATTCGTAACTTATAAGGTTGAACATGTAATCCTTAATCGAGAATATAATTCAAAAATCAAAGAAAAGTGAAATAATATATATTTCTTGAGTTGTTTTTTTATGTTTTTTTGAGCTGCAATTTATTAAAACAAAACAAAAGCCACCGGCAACACTTGAGTTGGTAAGTAATGTTAAGAGTTAAAAACTTTTTAAAAAAACAACGTTTAAATCCTTTTTTTAAACAGCGACGAGATTTTATAGTATACGGACGGGCCTTGCAAGTAACTAACCTCGATGTAATCACCCGACGTTCAAGTTTTTTTTTTGAACGGCAAATCTATCATTCTCTTACTCCTAATTACACCAAGTTACACCACGTTTGGATTTGAACACAGGACCTCCTCTCTAAGAGACAAAACCTCTACCAAATGTGCTAGTCCCACATTGACACCCAACGTTCAAGTACATAAGCGTGTGAGCCACGAAGTCAAAACATAATAAAAAAAAGAGTAAATTGCCATTTTCGTCCCTGTGGTTTGGTGAAAATTGTCACTTTAATCCAATAGTTTGTTTTTTTCGCATCTGGGTCCCTGTGGTTTACAAATCTTGTCATATTCATCCAGTCCGTTAACTCCATCCAAAATTTCCGTTAAATGTAGGGGTATATTGGTCATTTTACATATATGTTTTTATTTTTCTTTTTTTTTAAACCTGATTTAATATATACTCTTTAAATACATTGCTATTTTAGTCCATGTGGTTTGAGCGTATTTGCTAATTTAGTCCAAAATAACCACCACACCACTACCCGTCACAAGAACCACCGAACCACCGCCACCACCCATCACAAAGCCACCAACACACCAGAGCGCCCACCACCACCACGCACATCGGATCGTCGCTACCATGTAAACCCTAAAAATCGACAATCAATATTGGACTTGTAACATACCACTTCGAAAATGCATATCAAACCCTACTAATACCTCTACAATACTCGTTTTCAAGGGTTCCATATACGTTTTCGAAGGGTTTGTTATAAGTTTGAGATTAACGGTTGGTTTATAGGGTCCACATGGTGGTGGTGATCTAGTGTGTGATAGTGGAGATCTAAAGTGAGGTGGTGGAGATCTAATGTGTGGTGGTGGTGCCCGTCTGGTGTGGTGTTGGTGGTTTTATGATAGGGTGGTGGTGATGATTTGGTGGTTCTGATAGAGTGGTGGTGGTTTTGTGGCGTGGTGGTGGTGTGGTGTGTAAATACGAGGTCCAACTCTGGATGGTTCCGGTCTTGTTAAACTTCGATTCACCGATGCTCTCTGAAACTTCACACCTACGCACAATGAAAACAACACCAGTTAAGGCGTTCCAGGGGGAAATATCCCTGGAACGACCCTCCGGCGTGAGAGTAAGTATTAGTGAATGGAAATATGTGATAGGGAGAATTAAGAGGGAGCTTTTATGTGTATTCTTTTGTGATGATCTCGATCCTCTTTACCTGGTATTTATAGTGTTTGCCTGCTGTAATCGTGTGCTGATTTACAGGGATTATTCCCCGGCAAATCCATTACCTTTTATGCTCTCCGACCGTTACTGAATTATCGATTATGATTGGGGTGATTCCGATGTAATTAAATGCGGGGCACGTGTCCTGCTGGCTTACCCGCTCCGCCCGTATGGGCCGGGCTTTCGGGTTCTGGTACTCGGTCTTGTGTGGGTTATTTGCACCCTACGTCTACATGGTGGTTCCATCACGGGTGATGGTGATATGGTGTTTTATGCCAAGGTGGTGGAATTTTTGGACTGAATTGATAAATATGTCCAAACCACAGGGACTAAAATAGCAATTTGTTTAAAGGGGATATATTAAATGGGGTTTAAAAAATAAAAAAATAAAACATATATGTAAAATGACCAATATACCCTTCATTTAACGGAGAATGTTGGATGGAGTTAACGAACTGGATGAATATAACAAAATTTGTAAACCACAGGAGCCCAGATGCGAAAAAGTAAAACTATTGGATGAAAGTGACAATTTTCATCAAACACAGGGACGAAAATGACAATTTACTCTAAAAAAAAATAAAAAGATAAAAATAATTTAATCTAAAGAAAATCCAAATCAATCTTAGGTACAGTTAATGTCTCGCCGGCTCAGCGCGAACCGTACCAAACGGCGAGATGATTAAACGCTTCTTACTGATTTGACATCAAATTAAATCCAACCCTTGATCTTTTTACCTTCTCTGTTTCCTTTTTACAATTTCACACTTCTTCTTCACCATCATTCACCTAAACCCCTCAAGTGCTTCATTGTTCTTACTAAACATCAGCACAATCTAACACGTAAGTCATTCCTTTTGTTTACTTTCATACACCTTCAAACCTTATATTGGTGTTAAATCTGATCGAGTGTTAATTTCAGGATAATGGGATCAGAAAACCAGAATGTAAGGATTTTTATATGCACCGGAGGGTCATGGGAGAGAGTTTACGGGGTCCTGAGGTATAAACCCTTAGGATTACCTAGACGTATCTTACAGCTACCGTTGAAGCTAACATTCTCAGGTTTGATGACTTGTGTAGCAAGGAAGCTTAATCTATCCTTGCAAAATGGGTTTAGGTTGACTTACCAGTTTCCGATTAATCGGAATAAGAATGAAGTTGTTGACATTGCTGATGAAGAAGACGTTGACATATTTATGGATATGTCTCTTAAAATGTCACATGGATTGAGTACTTTGTATGTTGTCGAGTCTGTTCCGGGCCTACGAGAGGCCCGGAACGGACCGATTATAGGAAAAAATGTGGCGGGGACATCGGGAAAACGTAGGAATGTGTTGGATTCTGAAGATGAATTTGGAGATGCAAGTGATTTGTTTGGGGATCAGAAAGGGGGTAACCCTTTGAGGAATACAGGTGCATTCAATGGAGCCGGTGTTGATCCAGTATCAACAGCGGCTCACAATGCACCTGTGTCGAATCTACGGAAAAAGTAGTTGACGATGATGTTGATGAAGATATCTCGTGGTTGACTCTACGAGCACCACGGGTATCCTGTAAGCGGGAAAGAGGAGGTGATGGTGAGAGCGAAAACACCTTGATGTCTTTGAGCCCTCCTTCACCACCAGCGGATGTAACTCGAAGAGGCGCTTGTGGTAAAACGGCAGGCAAAGACATCTTGTGGTGGATGCAGCCCCTACCACCAGCACCTCCACCAGATACCATTGTGGACCATCTAAGTCGAGTTATCCGGAAAAAGGTGCTGGTAGCAGGGGAGGCAAAGATATCTTTTGGGATATGCCTCCCCACTACCAGACCCCAGACCGCGTAACAATTTAAAACACATAAAGTGTACAACAGCAAAGAAGCAATGAGGTTATCTTTGAAGCTGAAATCCCTTGAAGAGGTTTTAAGATCCAGACTTCAAGATCAACACGGGACAAGTATGAGGTCCGATGCGTATCGTGTGATTGGCGTATCAGCGGCACTAGGATCCGTGACACAGACATGTTTCAAGTTAAAGATTTGAAGTCCAACACAAGTGTTCAAGGCTGCAGGGAAGTCCTAATTGTCATTAGACAAGCTAATGAAGAGTAGTGTGTTTTGTTTAATGTTGTAATAGTTGTTTGATACTGAAGTAGTAGATTTGCATGTTTCAAGACTTGGATCTGAACTCAGTTTATTCCAAGCTTTTTGAGTGTTGTTATCAATGTCATTTTAAGCAGTAAATTGTTCATGGTTTTTTAAACGTTTCAAGATTTTTTTCCTTAACTTATGATTGATTCTTGATCTTTATATATGTTTCTTCTGTGAAATTTGTGTAAAGAGCTTATATACTTTTTATGTTTCTCTACTTAGAACATACCTTGCACATCTCTTTATATTCATATATGTTCAAAAACTTAGCCTATTAGCACGTGAAAACACTCATCTACATACTTGTATACATGGTATACGCTAATTCACACAAGCTAGCTCACAATTCACACGTATATTATAAAAGTGTACATTCAAATTCACAGCAAACAAGCTCCTATAACTTTAAAAGAAATAATCATGAAATCAGTGAATAAAATCCTTGTGAAAGTCTTAACGAATCACTAGGCTTACTACATTTTCTTATCATTGTTCTTAATTAACTTGAATAAAACCATCTAATTGTTCCTGCAATCCCATCACATAAGCAGACAAGTACATTAACACATAACACTAATGTACCGGCATGTGTACATAGATACACACATTCATAATCATGTTTCTTTATGTGTATGCAGTGATACAATCATACAAATTATGTCTGCATGTGTGTGTGCACGCTTGAATGTAGGAAAACAAGAGATGCAAAATAGGCTTAGACGATCTCCATCGTTATGATGTGAAAGAAATCCAAGACTAACGTGAAAAAACGGAAGGGGTGAAGACAAGTGTAGAGTATGGTCTTAATAAAAAGTGAGGCTTCTTAAGGTTTAACACGTAGAAACATAAAATGCATATTAAAACGCGCACATAGGCAACATTACAATTTGGTTTCTTAATGATTTCTTTCTTCCTAGAGAAAATAGAAAGAACCAAAAGAGTTCTTGTAATCTATGAGAGTAGATGCTTGAGGCATCATTTCTCAATACCAAAACCATGTTTAATGACTTGAGACATAAACACTACAAATTAAAGACAGTTCGAAACATGTTTCACCCCATTAAATCACATAATAACACACCATTTGCGGTCTTGTTGTTGTAGTCTCTCTAGCTCTTCTATCATCTTATTCATTTTCTCTTCGTGATTCTTCTTGAACTCTTTATCATTCTCTTCCGCTCTCTCGCGCCCAGCCCGTGCTTCTTCCAATGCTTGTTCAAGCTTCAACTTCACCTCAATGAACTTCGCTTCAAACTATAACACAATAATAAAGTCATGCATCAGCCTGATACAAACAAACAAACATACCCAGTATAAAACTAAGGTTGCAATAAATGCATAAAATTACCATTTCAACTATTAGCTTTGATTGCTTATCCTGCATCTGCTCTACCAGAACTAATATATCCTCTCCGGTCATGTTACAGTTCTCTTTCAAACTTCGAACGTCTTGACGTAGTTCCGCATTAACTTTCTGTCAAGTAAATAGTATGTAACGATTAAAAGATATAGCCCCGATGAAACTGTATAAAAAATGTAATGTACAATTAAACGTTTCACCTTCAGTTCAGTAAACATCTCATTAGTGTAAGGCTCTCCACAAGTCTTTTCAGACACCATGTTTACACAAAAAAGAAGTTCCTGCAGTTGACTCGCCTTTTTCGATTCGTCTCTTGTTTTGTTGTCGAAAAGAACACAACGGTTCCCACAACAAGCAACAATTTCCTGCAACAATGGTCAGATTTCACCTTCAAATTACACATCTGAAAACAACATCAAGACCTATATATACTTCTATAGATCAAAGATAAGACCTTTAAAGATTCTGGGGTATCACTTAAGAACTGATCCAAACTAATCTCATCGTCTGCAAGTTCATCGCCTCCGGTGAAAACAATGATCATGTAATCATAGATTTTACTTCCGAACAAAGTACACAAGCTGCTAATCACAGCTTTTTCTTCATCGGAGAACCGATTGATAGCCGAGAAGACGACTAAAACAGCATGAATGCCGTTCCTAGCCAAATTAATGCTTCTAACAATCTCTTTCTGAAGATACTCAAGATCACGAGAAGAATCAAAAAGTCCTGTCATAGTGTCAAATGTTAAACTTGTATATCACTGCTAGAAAAACTGACATGATTTCACATGTGAACTTTCTTGGAAAATGCTTAGAAAACAAAGCATGATTAACATCAATACCTGGAGTATCAATCACATTAAGCAAACGTCCATCTTCCAACACGGTTGTTTTCAGTTCAGATGTAGATGTTACTCCTGATGAACTACGTTTCGATATAAATTTCTTCGATCCGATGATCGAATTGCCTGTGGCGCTCTTTCCATTTCCCGTTCGTCCGACCAAAACAAGAGTTAAGTCAGGTGTAAACTCGAGATCATCCTGACTAAACAAGTGTTCATTTACTGGATAATGCATGATGAAGCTTGAAAATGTTGAGAATGAGGGGTGATTTATGCAGGAGGGATGTTGTGTGCATATATTAAGATTTAAGAGCGAAGATGAAGGGTCGAAAGATTAGACTTCAATATTGACGGTTGAAATCCCTTTGGCGCCAAGGTAGAGAAACCCATGTTTGGTCCAATGAGATTATGAGAAGGTGATCCTTGACATCTTTTTAAAGATATTACTAGCCTATTAATTGATATTTCTGTCATCCCACCCATTTTTTCAGAAATGCCATTCACATTTCCCACTATATGTTGTAAGAACATTGATGATTATTATTATAGGGATAGAGCAAACTTTAACCATAATCGATCATTAACCAACAATAAACTGTAAAAAGGCTCTTCAAATTTATTAATTTTAAAAATATAAAGTAAATGTGCAATTTGTCACTACATTACATAAGAAAACTATTTTTAGAGACTTATAATATGTACTAGGTTTATTTCCATGTCGCGCGTTGCGCGATTCATCACTTTTGTTTTTTAACGGCTCAGAATAGGCAATCCGTAACGGCTGTAACTCAGAATTACTGTCACGCAAACAACGGATCCCTTTTTACATCATCATAGCCTTGATGTAATGTGAATAACATTATCTTTAATAGTAGTTTCTCAATCGGACAATGGAGACTCACATGAGCAATCACAAACCACATTGTTTCCCATGTCTCAGACGGGCATACAATATGTGAACAACAACCCATCATCATTGACCTGCCATAAATAATCACGCACAAACCTCAACAATATGAATCTACCTATCGTGACAACTTGAATTATGTCTCAGCTGGCCCATACGCACAACACCATCGACCACATCACGGCTTATTAGTACCACGTAAGCAACCTAACAACGTCTCAAATGAGCAATAGCTTAACATCATAGACAAATGAACAAACAAAAATAGAATAAATGCTAATCAAAAAGGGCATTAACAGATAGGAGAGAAACCCACATGATCTCATATTAAAATTCATAATCTCAGTAACCAAACTAAACAAACACCAATTGTTTCAGCAATAACATCAACAAAAACACACGGGTTACGACAACCCGCTTCGCTCTCCAAACAACCCTAACCTCACCAACAACAAATCCTGATCATCAAACAACACCGACCTCACCACCAACACGTCCACCGACATTACCATTGCCCAAGCAAGGTGTCGCAAACAAAAGAAACCCAAAAAAATAGTAAGCAACCCGAATCTGCGTTCCAGTAGACAAAAGAAAGAAAGCACAACTCAGACCCAAATTCATCATCATTGTTGCAAAAGAAAGAGGGTCAGAGGCAGCCACGGCTGCAACGGAGTTACCACGCCGAATGGCGCCGTACCATCATTGCACCCCAAAAAACAACCGTGCTCATAAAAACCGAGGTCGTCGGAGACATGCAAGGGTGGGCGACTTCTCAACACCGCTGTTTCCATCTCCAATAGACCCAGATCTACAATCATCATCGTCGTTGCAAAATAAAGACCCCTCTGATGCCCCCACGGCTGGAACCGGAGTTGCCTCACCAAGTGGATGGCCACCATCATCAGGTCTCGGAACGAAAACCCTAGGAAACAGGAGAGGGTGAAGGGGCACAACAGAGCACCCAAACCCCCTCTGAGCAGTGGGCTTAAGGTGAAAAATCAAGAGAACATGTCTGGTATGGCGGGAATCCCAAGACCCGATGATGATACACAACCCAACACATGTCGGAAGAAGAAGAGAAGAAGAGAGAAACCGGACGGCAGGTGGGCGGCGGTGAGGCGAACGGCGACGCAGACGACGGTTGAGCCATGGACAACCGCCGCCTGCTTCACCTCAACCACAGAGGGGAGGTGAAGCAGCAATAGAGCCACCGCAACAACCGCCGTTATCACCTTCGCTACAGCCGGCCACCACACAAAACCCTAGAAAACCCCCCCTCGCCTTTGATACAACCGACAACAGAGGCACCACCACAAGAACCGCCTTTGGTGTAGGCGATCACGCTGTAGTAATGCCTTCCGTTGAAGGAGACCACAATGGTAGCGTTGTAGACGGTGGCGGTGGCGGTGGCGGTGGCGGTGGCGGTGGTGGTGGCGGTGCTGGTGCCGGTGATGATAAGAGAGAGCACTTTATCTCTCTAAAAATGAAACGGATGGGACACAGGAATGATTTCCCCTCTTTATCATATTTGCAGGGGTGCAATCTGTCAAAGTGAAGAAAGATGTGTGGCAAAACCACAAACACACTGAACATAACTGCTTCTTCCCCTCTTCTATTAATATATAGGATAATTAGTTACTATATAATTAAAACAATGTATTATTTGATAGTTATTTAAAATTCCATCATCTAACCATAAATATAATGCCTTAAGTACAATGAAGTCACATGAAACATACCCAAATTAAGGTAACCATATATGTGGTAGCTTTGATTAACTAAAATTAACCAAAACCGACTCGAAACTAATAGTTGACTGACCAATCGGTTATGATAATAATCACCCAATCAGTCATGATTATGGAAGGGTCCATAAATAACCCATAACCAACTTTGCACGCCCCTAGTGATTAATGCCTCTTAAGTAGCTTTTGTTGTCACGTCAGAAGGTATGATTTTTAAAGGGAGATGATTTGTCGAGAGGTCTCTAAAAGAGTTTTTTTGTTATTATTTTTAAAGGGAGATGATTTGTCTATAGGTCTCTTAAGAAGTTTTTTGTCATATCAGAAGGTATGATTTTGAGAGGGATATGACTTATCTAGAGGTTTGTGGAACTATCATGGTTATGCATGCTCTTAGGGGCCCTACTTGAAGAAATTTAGGTCATAATCTTGAATTTGTTTGGAGTTTCTTTATAAAATAAAGAGTAAATTATCATTTGCATCTCTGACGTTTTTTTCATTTTAATCATTTATATAACTGCAGTTTTAAAGTCTTGATTTGCCTCCTAACGTTTCATTTTTGTCTCCATTTGAATCCAAAAGACTAACATCGTTAACTTATCTGTTAAGTCTTTTATGAAAAAGACTAAACTGCCCCTAAGAATAAAAAATAAAGAAAATGTAGTACCCGCATACATCATATTCTTCACCATCATAAACATCACACCACCACCACCACCGTCGTTGCTCACCATGTAACAACCCACCACCATCAAGCTTCACCACCATCGTTTTGCCCCATCCTACTCATGTTCAAACCCCTTCCTTCCCCTTCAAGTTCAACCCCAAAACCCTTAAATTCACTTCGGTAATCGATCAAGATTTCTAGTAAGATGTCGATGAGAAGCTGGGGAGTTTATTGGGTGTGGGGAGAGAGTTCACTCCAACATCGTTTGTGCTATTGAATTCATCGGAGAATATTAGGGCTATTCAAATAGCTCGACGTTCGAAACTCCCTCGAACTCGTTCGGAAAATGCTCGGAATTTTGCTCGTTCGAATTTTCGCTCAATTGTAAATGAACCGAGTGGCTCGGTTCGGTTTCAAAACGAACCGAGCATGAGCGAAGGGTCGCTCGCTCGGTTTCGCTCGAATTATTTTTAATGTAGTTTTTATATATTATATATAATTATATATGTTAATTTATTATTTATTTAGTTATTTATTAATTACAAATATTTTAATTTTTTAGTTAAAAGCTTAAAACCCTAATTCACCAATACATTCAAACCTCATTCACCCTCCACAGTCCACTCCTCTCCTCGTCTCCTACTCTCCTCCAGCAGTCCAGCCGCCAGCCTCCACTCCCCCCGCCAGACCCCTCTCCCCTCTCCACTCTCCACCCTCCAGCAGCCTCCACCCTTCAGGCCTCCCTTTGCAGTCGCTGACCAGCGGCGCTGCCCGAATCTACGAACCTGGGACCGGTCTCCGACCCTTGTTGCCCGAATCTACGAACCTGCGACCCTGCTGCGAGCCGCGAACCTGGGACCGCGACCCATCTCCGACCGCGACCCATCTCCGACCGCGACCCATCTCCGACCGCGACCCGTCTCCGACCTTCGAACCTGCCTTTGAAAGATAGTTTACAGGGGTAAAAGCACTTTAAACTATACATTAACAAAAGTGTTTCTGTGAAATTTGTTTGATACAAATTGGCATTATTGTTTCTGTGAAATTTGCTAGTTGATTACAGGGTAAAAGCATTATTGTGAAACTATACCGAGCAAAACCGAGCGAAAACCGAGTGAGACCGAGCGCTCGGTTTAAAATCGAATCGAGTTCGAGCATGAAGTTTGCGCTCGAATTTGTAAATTCGAACCGAACCGAGCCGCTCGGTTTGAAACCGAACCGAGTTCGAGCGGAGCTACGTTCTCGGTTCGTGAATAGCCCTAGAGAATATGGAGAGGGTGGTAGTGGCAAAGGATGATGGTGGTGGCAGTGGCGGTGGTGGTAGTGGCGGTGGTGGTGTTTGCTGAAGTTAACATAAGTCAACTTATGTAAGCTACGAAAAGTAGCATCGAATCCTCCGATGTTGACGATAGGCAACTTGAGAGGCGATTTGGGGGTGATTTGGAGACCCTTTATCAACGATAGAATGATGTTCAGCGCAGAATGGAGATAAATGGGTTGAGGGATGGGGGAGTAGGAATCCGTAACACACCAATTAACAACGGCGGATTTGAGGGCGAGATTGGGGATTAGTTTTGAAATCGACGGTGTTAAGGAGAACAGTGGGTTTAAACGAGAGTGTTACAAAGACAAATTTCTCTCAAACGTTTGGTCGGAGGAGACGATGACGGGGTCGGCCATGAGTTTGCCGGAGATGGGGCAAGTGATGGTGGTGTGTTGCAGAAGTCAACATAAGTCAACTTATGGGGGTCAAATGGAGCGATGAGAGTGTGTATGTGTGTGTGTGTTTTTTTGTGTATGTTATGTTTAAGAAATAGAGAGCATTTATTAGGGTCAAATGAGAAGAAGATGATGTGGGTGGTCCCATAAAGTTTTTTTATTTTTATTCTTAAGGGCAATTTAGTCATTTTCACAAATAGTTAATTGAAAACCTAACAGAGTTAGTCATTTGGATTCAAACGGGAACAAAAATGAAACGTTATAGGACAAATCGAGACTTTAAAACTGTAGTAATACAAACGTGAAAACGTTAAATTATGAGTCCTCGGTTCATTATATACACATTCGCATTTTCATAACACATACACTTAACCTCGGGAAGCATGCCTAGATCATTTCCGGCCTTTTTCCGTGAACATATGCCCAACACTGGACGAACCAGAGGCCTAAAAAATCGATAAAGTCCCAGTCTAGCAGTAAGCTGAGATACTGTCTAAGCAAGGTCAAACCTTCCTTAGATCACAAAGAAATGCTCAATTAAAATATGAATACGTTTGCCTTTTAAAGCAAAACTCGTGAATCCTTAAGATTCACCATTATCTTGAAAACTAGCATAAGTTATATTTAATTTATTAACGCATGTTGCTGAAATGCAAGACAAGCATCAGATTAAAATTGATAGTGTGGTATGATCATAAATGATGTACATGTGGTGATGGGTAGAACCTTAAACGGAGTACTATGACTAAACATGGCTAGCAATGGTTTGGTGTCCAAAGGATTACGACTCCTTGGATATTGACGATTCCACGGGTGACCTAACAATAAATTGTTACCCGTGTACAACGAAGATCTTGATGTGAATTTCATCCTATGGACCTAGCTTGGTTAGTTTTAAATTAATATGCTCATGCTTGATTACGAAGTTGATTTGGGTTTGATAAATGTTATTTACCACTAATATTGAATTTTAAATATTTTAAAAGTAAAAAATGATTGAATGTGACATAGATCAAGCCACAATAAAAACTCTATGCGTGTATCAAACGTCAAATATCTAAGTTATACAAGCTCGAAGAATAGATGGAGGCATCTCTAGTTTTGCAATCACATAGCTTGTAAATACAAACTTGATATTATGAATTAAAGTATGATTCAGTTCTGAAATTTGATTTGATTTATAAAACAATATTACGATATTGTTTACCGGCAGAATTCCGTTGCCAATAAACCAATGAAATGATTTTCTAAATACAATAAGCAAATGACCCCGATTAGTTCACATGGCCCGGGGTGACCCAAACCCGGACTGACGTCTTTTTTAATTAATGTGCTTGCGTTTGTAATTTAATAAAACTTTTGTCAATATAATACCGTTCCAATTACATTGTAACATGTTGTTCGTTTATATTGTAATGTGTAATCATGTGTGAAATAAAAATAATCAGAAATTTATCTTACTATTATAATAAAAGAGTATAAATTTTATAATTTTTCGTTTTTTTAAGGATTGTTTCATCACATATCATTATCTCATAACATTCCCATTTTATATCCCTTAATTTTAGGATTATAACCATTTTTAAAATTTAAACTTTTTGTGCTTTGACAACTATTAAATAAATTAATTTAAATGAATAAAATTTCTTTATTCAAACTATTTATTATTTTTAGTCATATTAAATAATATTAACTTTTATATATAAAACAAACTAGGTTAGAGCTCATGTATTAATGAGTGTAATAAATAAAATATATCAAAACCATCATTTTATAATATTTTATTTTCTAGATATTATTAGCCATTGGTGAAATAAAAATATAATTAATATTTAAAAGTTATAATATATAATGAAATTAGAAATTATTACTCTATATTTAAATATAAAATATGTCTGAATCATATAACTTACTATGTATTAATAAATATTAAAATAAGAACAATTATATTTAGATGTTTAATAGCTTAGGGGCTGTTTGATTGTGCTGACTGAGTAAGATCTGACTGAGTCAGAAGCTGACCCAGTAAGAAGTTCTGACTGAGTCTACATCTGACTGAAACTTGGCTGTTTGATTATATATCTGACTGACTCTGCTGAATGAAAAAATTAACCGCTGTTGCTGTTGCTGTTGCTGTTGTTGTTGCTGTTGCTGTTGCTGTTGTTGTTGCTGTTGCTGTTGCTGTTGCTGTTGCTGTTGCTGTTGCTGTTGCTGTTGCTGTTGCTGTTGCTGTTGCTGTT